>JANEYF010004683.1:0-54982 GCA_029963845.1 Rhamnusium bicolor | reverse complement strand
AACACATGTTGGATATATGTTCATTCCACTAAACAAAAAAACTTACTGTGACTTTCACATACATCATAGGGACTAGGAGCTTCTGTTGGTCGGGTTATGCCTTCTATCGATTTAGTTTTAAGCTATGGGAACTAGTATTATACATATATGAAAAGACCAGCTTGATCGTGTATGGAACAGTGGACCTCAGGATTTGTGGTTTGATGCTTAACTGATTGAGCCGTTGAGAACCTTATTGGGATAGTGTATAATTGGATACGTAGGTAGTAAATGCGATTTAGAAAACTGCAGTAATAAAACAATTAGTCTAATATATTTAGAAAAATACAAAATAAACCCGATTTTTCACAAACACGGCCAAAATATTTTTTAAATTTCACTTGTTATAGTACCTACCTAATGGAAGCACAAGCCACCAAAATAAACAAGCTTTCTCCTAAAAAATGATGGCACTATGGATAGCCCTCATAACGTATCTCATGAATCATTTTCTAGGAATAGTTTTTGCAATAATTGCAAGTAAAATTGAGAAATAGGCAAGCAAAATATAATCTAAACTTCATTACATATTTCAGTCTTAATTTACTAGTAGAAGCACTATATTACTTTGGACATGGTAGTCCAGTGGGTAAAGTGCTTAAAGCTAATCACTCGGTGCCAAAAATCGATGGTTCGAATCCATCCAGGAGTAAGTTAGAAATTTTATTTGTAATTTGTTCTGGATTAAGATGGGAGAGAACTGTCGATACCGTAGATGTGGTTCGGACTCTACAATAAACTGTAGGGCCTCGTCTCTCTTCACTCGACACAAAATCATAGGATTTTCTGCCAGTTACTTCGGTGACTTGAAAGGCGGTTAAGAAAACATTTTTAAGAAACAATTTTTTTTAAGAAAACATTTAAAAAACAGTGTACAATTTTGTTTCTAATTTTAAGTTGCATAGAACCCGTCATATTCAAATAAATCAAAAGATAAACCACACTGGTTCAATTTTTTATAGAGGCTCCTTTTTGTGAATATACTGCTTATATACTTGTACGTATACCTACCCACTTATGTTATTTACTTATTGTGACTTTTTTAATGTTTCAGATTTTCAGTTTTTTTAATTAAATATGTGCATATATACAATATAATAAAATGATACACTTATGTTTTACATAAATATATGTTGTGGGTATATACATGTGTGAAAGGTATGTACATTACATACACATTGAAGGTGTATACATAAAACAATATAAAATTTGTCTCCAAAAGGTATGTTGTGGGAATATACATGAAAGAGACATACGCTACAAGTATATCGTAGGAATTTACATAAAACGACATAGACTGACGTTCATAAATGTATGTTGTGGAAATGTACATGAATGGGACATACATTACATGTACATCGTAAATACATACATAAAAGGATATACTACTGGTCTCCATAAATGGAATTTGTGTGAATTTAAATGAATGTAACGTACGTTATCATAGGTATATACATAAAACGTTATACATAATATCTTAGAAACATGTATGTTGTGAGAATATGCATGAATGGAAGATACTGAACATGTATGTCGCAGGTATATACGTACAAAGGATATCCATAACTGTATGTTGTTTTTATACGTCCAGGATATATTTTGAACATTATGTATCAATTTTGCATATCAATAGGAGGTCAAATGCTATGTGGGTATAAGTTATGTAAGAAACACATTACTGAAAACTTAGAATAATGAACTGCTCGTCGGTCTTGCGCACAGAAAAATATTAGCGGCCATGGTAGGTTTGTGGAGTGAATTAGGGTAAAGTGTAAAAATATTAGCGCGCGAGTCCGCGTGAGAACGTTCTCAATTTACTAGCGATTATTCTCAATGTGCTCGAGACTAGGGAAAGAAATTTCGCGAACGTGTTCATTTGTGCTCCATGGTGAACATTCGCCCAGAGGCGGTTTTTCATGCGTGAATTTTCGAGACTATTCTCAAGTGCATAATGAGAACGTTCCCTCCTTTACAACACTAGTAACAAAGCTAAATTATTTTCATTGGTTGTAATGGTATTAATCCTGACATAGTCAATTTATTCAAAACTAAGCTACTTAGGATTTTTACATGATTTATCCTGTACCACTTATTTGGTTCATCCTTATACAATGTATAAAAAATGTGGAATATTGCGTATCTTTTTTAAGCAGCAATCTTTCAAAAAAAAACCTTTACAGTAGTTGTTTGAACTAGATGCCTCAAAAATTTTGTTTGATAAGCCATTGCTTTGCTATGGTAAACAATTTTTTTTGTGGCAAATCTGAAGCAAGCACATTTTTCTCCGTGCTGTACAATGTATTTTTAATAGAGTTGCATAAGAAATTTTTGAAAGAAAATGGATTAAAGGTAAACATTAACCCTTTTATTTTAAATATGTTTCACGTTCTTTAGGAAAAGTTTTTAATCAGTAGACATCGGACAAGCTTCCATAGGAAGGAACATTGAGTGAACAGTGAGACCGTGATTATTCACTATTCAGTTTACCTAGAAACGTCGGAGTGTCTAGACTAAGATAAAGAAAATAGTAACAACTATATCGAAAATATCGCGGAGAACAGGTAAAATCAGTATGAGTTAGTTTGTGCTGACGAAGATATGGATTTTAAGGGACATAAAGTCATTAATGTTATTATGCGTATTTTAAGTGCTATTCAGAATACACCTCCACTGTTAATATGTAGTAAACGGGTGTTGCGAACCAATGTGCGAACAGTTAAGGAAATAGTGGTAAATGCTTTGTATAATATTGGTGTTACGAGTAAATATGTTTTGCTGATCAGACGCAGCAGCATATAAAATGTGTCCTAGGATAGATGTCACAAGAGGTGCAATGAACAAAAAATTTTCGAATTTTGGAATGGCACTTCGGGAACCAATACTGCTTGATGTAAACCTACGATATATCAAAAACAAGTTGAATCTGTGTTATATAGGGTGTATTATAAGTAATACACTAGTAAACTACCTTTATTTTTCAATATAAGAAAAAACGCCATTAAAAAATAGTTGTTTACACTGCAATTTGTGCTTATCAAGTTTTATAAATATAAATTTACTTTGTTGAAACTGCCAACAGTAGTAACTTTTTTGTTGAAAATAAGATGTCGTTAAGAACAAATGTTATTCATAATACCAATTTATTTTAGAAAAGTTGTTTATTTTCCAGAGCACTCACAACTCGCAAAACTAATTTTTAAAAATTCAGGATAAAATATTAATTTTTCGACATTTTTTAAATTGACTTATTTATTTATATATTTATCTATTTATTTATTAACTTTACACTATTCAACAGGTCGAAAAATCCAATTACGGAATAGGAACAATACAAAAAAAAGATATAAGTATGCACTTAATCCGTAAACATTGATATTTGATAAGATAAATATTAAATATGAGTATACACAGACAAATAGAATAAGTAATATGTTAAAAATTCAAAGAAAACAGAGAAAAAAAGTCAAGCAAATTATAGTAACATGGAACCAACCAAAAAGAAGCGAGGGAATAAAGTAACTATAAATTCACCTTTTTAATTGACTGGATTTTGCAGGATATAATGTTGATTGCGCAATTTAGAGAGTTATAATTATTACACATATTGTGCAAAGGAGAATATTTTTTTTGTATTCGTTCGTGCAGTTGATAAATAAAAAAAATTTCTCTATCTTGCCTCAGCTCTTGGAGTTTGAAAATGTAACATACCTAAAATTTGGGTACAGTTTATATTGTTATGAATGACCTTGTGCAAAAAAAAATTATATATGCTTTTATTCGTCTATGCTCAAGTGACTCGAAACGAAAATTTGTGAGAAGTTCGTATTGAGGGAAACCAATAGCAGGATATTTCCCCATATGTTCTAAACTTGGCATATTTTAAAAATCTGCGCTGAATTCTTTCCAAATTATCAATATAATATGTAGCGTAATTAAGACACCACATGGTTGATACATATTCTGAATTAAAACGGAATAGGTGGTATGCAGGGTGGGGCAATAGTGCGTCCGACATCGATATCTCGAGTTCTATGATAGCTAGAAACTCAATTTAAAAACACAGTAAACTAGACAAAAAAGTCTATAATTGGAAATTATTTTTGAATATACTAGGGTGATCCAAGACGATTCTACGGGGTCAAGTAATATTTTTTTAAATGAAACGCCATGTAATCAGAACATTTTTTGAAACCTCTTTGTGACCTCCTTTCACTCCTTTAGTATTATTGACTTTCTCCCAACCACTTTAATGTAATGTCTCTTGTCTCTTTGCCCCGTGTGCCCGCCCTGCAAACAAAAAAATTGTCAGGTGTCTATTAATCAATAATAATTTATAGTATTACAATTAATAAGAACATTTATCGAAGGTGTTTAAATTTCTTTAACCTTTTCAGTTTTTTCATTCATATCAGCTAAGACTTTTTTGATTCAAACATGAACGTTATCACCGTTTCTGAAGAATAAAGTCTTTTAATCATTATCAATGCAAGTCATTTAGTCTTGGTATTCAAATTTGGTGCAACTTTTTCATTTTAATGATTATTTGTTAACATTTAATTATTATGGCACAGCTGAGTTAAAAACAGCTTATTAAAGTTTCAATGATATTTGTGTATGATACTAGAAAGCAATATCAAACAGAAGTCTGTAACTTTTTCAACGAACTTGACCCTAATAGACCGCCAATAACACAGTGTTATGTGAGTAAAATTTGAGCATATTTAGAGATACAAACAACATTAAAATTCAACAGAAATCCTGTAGACTAGAATTGGTGACAGTAGGTGACAAAGTTCCCAATATTTTATTACCAGTTGAGAAAAATTCTAAAGTGTCAACTGAACAATTTGCACTTGATTCCGAAATGTGTCCTGAATTTGTCAGTAATCTTCTACAGAAATAAAAATTCCATCCATACCGAGTTCATTTGGTCCATGTCCAGTTAACCAAAGATGACTATGACAGGAGGTTTAAATTTTGCTAGTTGATTAAAGAAGATTTCGCCAACAGAATTATCTTCTCCGATGAAGCTACTTTCTATCTGAATAGGATGCTAAATAGACACAAGTGCCGTTACTGGTCACGATATAACTCTCACTGGATTGAAATGGTGCATACACAGCATCTACACAAAGTAAATATTTGGGCAGGAATTGTTGCATACCAGCCGTTCTTTTTGGAAATCAATTTAACTGCAGATTGCTATTTAGATTTGTAACAAATGAGTGTAAGCAGCCCTTTTCCTAGATGGAAATAATGGCGTCTAATGTATGGGTTTAGCATGATGGGGCCCCTCCACATTTAATGCAAGTTATGCAGTACTTAAACGAAACTTTTCCAGAGGCGGCGGCGTATAGCTAGTCCCTGCCGTTATACAACTCATAATGTTAAAATTTCGCATTGTATCGTGACATATGAAAATGCCCCAAAGTGAAGAACAAACCATACCACGATACTAAACTTAGTGCTGTATTGTGGTATGAATTGGTAGCTGTTAAAATTAGAAAATAAATCGTTGATATTGAAACAAAAATTATTCACATATATACTACGCCGTAATTCAATAAAATGACCTACTACTTGATAAATTAAATGAAAGAATACGGAACGAAATTATACGTATGCCCTCACAAGATCCTCGAAAACACCATAAGAAGTTTTCGAAACTACCTGAGTCAGTACCTAGCTATAGATAGGGTAGAGTTTGTAGTGGAAGCGGTTGATAACTGACTTTTGTGGGAAATGGCATTTTATGATGAAAGCAAGCGACTTGGCATGTTAATAGTATAGACCTTTAGGATCAATTTCACGCGCAATACTAGAAAATGTATCCCTTAGGATTGAAAATGGTGGCCATTTTTTCAGTATGGCTTAAGCGATATAATACAAATAAAAATCTGCACCAGATGGCGAATACATTGAACGCGCAAGAAAAGACAAAAAAGAAAAGGGAAGGAATAGTGTGATTTAGCCCTTTTGAAATAAGCAGCAACACTGTCGTACTATTTTGACGCGCAGTGAATATAAATAAATCGCATTCGTCTGCGATTAGTGGTCTGCGATATATATTATTGTTTTATTTGTAAGACAAAAATATTTTATACTCATTTGTATAGGTATAATTATGTACAGGATTTCGTTAAGAAGCACTGACACTCTGAAATCAGTTTGTTTTAAAATAGCTTGTTAGTTTAGGTTACCGCAAATAAAGCTTAAAAAGGTAAAACTAGTTTACATTTTTTAACCTGTCAACTAGCTAAGACGTTGCAATCTCTTACAGATAAAAATAGTCAAAACCCTCCGACCACCTTTGGTGGTATTATTTATGACGATGCTGCGTTAGTCCAAGAGATGCGACCCAAAAATTCAAAGAACTTTCAAGACAATTTTTTCTAGACCTGAAACCCCATATATTTGTTAATTCACAAGCTGTTAAGTCAAGAAGAGTTGACGTATGGAATCTCTACCTTCCTGGAAGTCTAGAGCACAAGAACGGCAAAGTCAAGGCACTGGTATTCAGCGTCAGGTGGTACCTAGTAACTCTCTTCTTAATGACTGGTGCGATTTTCTCCGATGTGACAAAAGTCAGACTTGTTTCAGTTTTTAGCACAGCCTTTGTTACAATGATCGTGGGAAGCAACGACAGTTACCAACATTCATTACACGGTGCATTCGTCTCATAACGTGCTTATTTCACTTAATGGAAAAACATGGAAGAGGACGACGGACGTATCGCTTGGCATACCAAACGGACATATTAAAAATTAAAAATATTTATTACATCGTCAGACACCGACGCATTAGTGGTTTCAATTTTACATTATAATGAATTCAAAGCATTTGGATTAGAAGAGCTGTAGTTTCTTACTGGAACAGGAAAAAACCAACATTATGTTGCCATCCATGCAATTGCATAGGCGTTGGGATATGAAAAATCAGGAGCGCTTGAGGTCTTTCATTCGATCACGGGTTGTGATACAACGTCATTTCTTTGCATCTAAAAGGAAAAAGTAAAATAAAAAATAGAAACGTTTTTTTGTTTAATTTGAAACCACCTGTATTGTATTTCCCCGGGTAGCTCTTTTTACGCATAAAAATCTTACGACTGTTTTTAAATTATATTACCTGCCAGACAGCATATATTTAAAACAGACATATTAAATCTTTTTGGCCAATATAACCCGTATTTCAGAAAATAGCCGCCATCTTGTATCCTAAGGGATGAATTTGCCGGTACTGAGGGTAAAATTGATCCTAAGGGTATCTACTATTCCTATTCCAAACCGCTTGCTTCCATCATGAAATGCCGTTTCTTTTTACTTACCGCTTTCACTATTGAACCCAATCTCCATCACATTTCTTTTTTATTTTTAATTGTAATGCTATTAGAATTAGTAGTACTGATTGTTTGAATTTAAAGTTTACTTTTGCTTTCTCTAAGTATCTTTGTATATTTTCATCCCAAAAAACGTGATTGTTGTGTTTCGAGTAAAAATTTAATCTTTGTTTCATCCATTTTTTTTAAATTTTTATATAAAAAAAATAAATTGTACAATATTGAATGTGCTTTGTCGAATGTTTTAACCAACATATATAAAACTCTGGATGAAGGTAAACACGCCATTTGCATCTTTGTCAATTTAGCTAAAGCATTTGATACAGTATTTTATACAAAATTACTAGAAACTTTAGAAAACATTGGATTTAGAAGAAATGTACTTAACCTTATGCGCAGTTATTTAAGCACTAGATAGCAATATGTAGGTTTCGGTAATGTCTTAATTTCAAACAAAACAGTAGAATATGGAGTGCCCCAACGGACATTACTTTGTCCTCTGTTATAGGTTACAACCCACTGTATCTATAAACTAACGTTGTGCGGGAGGGGGATGCACATTTAGAGACAACAAACACAGTACCTAATATCCATGTATAGTGGAGGTAATCTCTCTCACAGTTAATTCCACTGCCATGACCGAACTTTGATCCCCGAACATTTTGTAGTGCGATTGACTATTTAATACCCAAGGTGAAATAATTAGTTTTGCGGATAACATTGCTATTTTGTAAAAAGACTCTACTTGGGTTCAATTAAAGCGGGTAATTGAACAAGACTTTTTTTAATTTGTCAAAGGGGGTTGGTTTAAAAAGCCGGACAAAAATTTTTATAAAACATTTTTTGTAGCATTTAGTTGCTACCAAGATACTCTACCAGAATTCAATACTCTAGAAATTGGTATAAATCAAGAACAAATAATAATATCGTCTAAAAATAAAATAAAACATCTACGGATAACTATTGATAGTCATTTTCGCTTGAACTATCATACTGACTACGTGGTACAAAATATTAGAGGACTGCTAGGCAAATTTAAAACATACAAACAAGTATAAAATCAACTGAAAACCTTGTACTATTCCTTAGTCCAGTCGTATCTTAGATACGGTATATTGGATTGGGTGGGAGGGTGCAACCAATAACTACTTAAAAAAATTAGGTCGTGTAAAAATGTATTCTAAGAACCATATATGGGAAAAATTATACCTACCCATCTGATGCCCTATTTGCAAAATTCAAGATACTTGATATAAGACAGCAGTGTTATTTTCGTGTATCACGCACTGTTTACTCTAAACATACATAACGACATTATTAGTAATTAATACATATCTTTTTAAAATAAAATTGTTAAGGACCACTGCCTTTTAATCTAGACGTTTCTAGTTAGAACCAGAATATACACATAGTATTCGAAAAGCACATACAGCAGTAAGTAGTAAGTTAACTATGGTTGAACGTATGCTTACTGTATATAATAGTGTGATAAAATTATTAAAAATTCGTCTGTCCTCAAGACATTGTAAAACAACGCCGATGTGTTCTGTTACATTTGTGCTTCATATAGAGTTAAAAGAAGACAAAGAAATATTACGGAATTCGTGAAAAGAAGTTATCATGCGTACTTTGGTGTAAAGCTTGGAGACCAAGACAAAACATGGGCGCCACACAGAGCTTGTCATACATGTGTTGAATCGTTACGGAAGCGGACTCAAAATAAAAAGAAATCCTTACCTTTCGGCATACCAATGGTGTGGCAGGAACCCAGCAATCATGCAGAAGATTGTTACTTTTGCTTGTGTGACGTAAGTGGCTTTAATACTAAAAATAAAAAAATATTTTATCCGAACCTTTCATCGGCAATAAGGCCAGTAGCGCATGGGCCAGATATACCTGTACCTGCTGTACCAGAGAATTATACTCTTTTGTCGTCTGATTCTGATTCGCAATTAGAAATTGAAGATTCGGATGAAGACTTTTCATTACAAAGTACTCAGCCTCAGCTTTTTACTCAGAATGAACTAAATGATTTAATTCGTGACTTAGGACTTTCAAAAGAGTCTGCTGAACTTTTGGGATCTAAACTGAGTAAAAAGAATTTACTTCTTCCAGGAACGACATTCTCATGGTATAGAAAACGTGAAACTGAATTTTTTAGAATACTTTGATTAAGAGGGATCCCTTGTTTACTGCCATGATGTTCCAGGATTGGTTAGCAAGTTAGGAGCATCCATTTATCAACTAAATGACTGGAGGTTGTTCATAGACTCATCTAAAATGAGTTTAAAGGGTGTATTGTTGCATAATGGTAATATATACGCATCAGTCCCGGTTGCAGACTCTGTTCATTTAAAAGAAAGATATGAGGATTTGAAACTCCTACTTGAAAAGGTGAAATATGCAGACCACAAATGGATGTTATGTGGAGATTTCAAAATCTTAGGTATGCGCTTAGGTCAACAGTCTGGCTATACTAAAATTCCCTGTTTCTTATGCGAATGGGACAGTAGAGCACGATGTGAACATTGGCAAAAGAAAGAATGGCCACATAGAATTAATTTAGTACCTGGTTCAAAAAATATTGTACAAGAAAGTTTGGTCGATCCGAAAAAAGTTCTTCTGCCTCCGTTACACATTAAGTTGGGGCTAATGAAGCAATTTGTTAAAGCTCTCGACAAAAACTGTAACTGCTTCAAGTATTTATGTTCAAAGAGTTTATCAGAAGCCAAGCTTAAGGAAGGTATTTTTGTTGGGCCACAAATTAGAGAGTTAATGAAAGACAGAGTGTTTGACTCATCAATGAATGATAAAGAAAAGGCTACATGGGTTGCCTTCAAAAATGTAGTTCAAAAGTTCTTAGGTAATAACAAAGATCCTGATTTCAAGAATATAGTCAACGATATGTTAGAAAATTATAAAACATTGGGGTGCAATATGAGTTTGAAACTTCATGTTCTTCATTCCCATCTTGACTATTTTCCAGAAAATCTCCGGGCAGTGAGTGAAGAACAAGGTGAAAGGGTTCACCAGGACATTAAACAGATGGAGATGAGATATCAAGGAAGATGGAACGTCGCCATGATGGCTAACTATTGTTGGCGTTTAAGGAGAGAATCTTCTGCAGGTGAAACTTCACATAAACGGGCTTCAACTAAGCGTTCATTTGAAAGTAAAAGAAAGCGTTTTCATTCGCAAAGAGACATGTAAAAATGTTAACAACTTTTTTTGTAATATTATTGTCTTGTAGGTACTTGTAAATTTTGATTTAAATTTTGTAATTAAAAATGAGAAGTATTTTACTGTAACGCATTATTTTAATACATTTTATTAGAAAACCGTTCGTGTATTTTTACTTTGTGAAAAAACCTTGCGTGATAGAGCAAAATGCAAGTCATTTTTGGATTCGGCATGAAACAGTCATACAGAATTACATTAAAATATAGAAACCCCCCACCATAAGTTTTATTTTGCAGGCCTGTGTAATTGGACATTTTGAATCCTAAAATAATTTAATACCGATAATGCACCAACATAACATCTGATTCTCTCAAAAAACTACCTTAATACCTAAATTAAAAAAAAACATTGGCCAAAGATTTTTTTCTTACCTTTATCCTACTGAATATGTCGAGATACCACAATACGTAAGAGATGCTGATTCCTTTGCAGCGATAAAAAAAAGAAGCTTGATGTTTGGCTAATAAGTACTCCGAGAAAAATGATTCATCATGTAATCAATAGAAAGAATAGGTAACTTACAAGTTATGCCGTGCAGAACTACTCCGTCAGTTTTGGTTGTTTCTACTTTTATTCATACTATTATAAAAAATAAAAAAATAATAAAAAAGTCAAGCATTTGTATTTATACATACGTGTACTTTAATCTCACAATATAGTCAGGAATCAAATATGGATTTATTTATAGTTTGGTAATTTGTTTTCTTTTTTTTTTTATTGGTGTTACTATTGATAGTATTTATAATATTAGATCTTAATAATATAATAATAAGTCCACGCGCTGGATTTCATTTGTGGGTTGATCTTATTTTTCTTTTTATACCTATGTCATTTTAATATATACTTTGTATTGTATTTGTAAATTATCATATTTGTTTGGAACCTTGTATATGGAATGAAATGAAATATAATAGCACTAAAAATTCTTGCCAGTTATTATTTTCTAACTTTTTATAAAAACTTATCACAGATAAGTACCTATAACATATATCTTTTTAAACAATTATTTTAGCGGCTATCTGCCATAACGCCAAAACGTAGACTATAAAAAAGACAATATGCGCATTATGTTCAGTACAACTCAATAATATTATTTTTAATTCTAACTTATCTGTTCAGTAAAGAATTTAGAATAACATTATTTTGTCAGTCGTACTGAACATAATGTGCATATTATCTTTTTTATAAGCCAAGTTTCAACGCTTTGTCAAATGGCCGGGAAAATAATTGTTTAAAAAGATATGTTATGTTATACTTATCTGTGATAAATTTTTGTAAAAGTTAATATTTTAAACTTTTATGAAGAAAAGGATACCTAATTTGTTTTAAACCTTTATTTTTGTCAATTAATTATGTTATTATTATTATACTGAGAAGAATTTGCCTCTCAGATTTGCAACAAAAAGTAGTTACAATAAAAAAAAAGATTATCATAGCAACAAAATGGCTTAACAAAACAATTTTCGAGGCCACCCAAATGTGTTTTGAATTTCTTCAAACAACTTCTGTTATTGTCAATTTTTGAAAAAACCTTGACTTAACAAGTTATACGCAATATTCCAGACTTTTTACACACACTGTATAAATGCAAAAAATCTCAGAATCTTAGCATGTAATAAATTAAGTAGATCAGGCATCAATACCATTGCAACCAATAAAAATGATTTGTCTCGGTTACTACTTCGTGTTCGAGAGTTCGTTTTCAGATGTTTTCAAGTTCAAATTAAATGAATTTTTGTCCCAAATGATTGTATTGATCATGTAAACTTTTAATATCAGCCGCATTGAGAAATTGTAAAATAAAGAAAGTTTTGTTCATTATAATGAATATACATTCTATTACAAATTAAGTTGCATGTTTAAAAGCGAGGTATTGATTAAATTTACATTTAAATACAAAAAGTATTAAATAACAATCAGCATTTGAAAGTTTATGAACGAACTTAAACCGCTCACAATGTGCTTTTCAAATAATTTTGTGGGGTAAACCGAAAATAAAAATTAAGGTATCGGAAAACGCTCAGTATTAAATGTATTGATTCCTACATTAGTAATTAGGTCTGGATCCATTAATACCATTTAAGAGCAATTATACAACTTAAGAGCGAATTCAGATACCAATTTATTACCTCCAGTTTTATTGAAACTGTGCAAGTAATTAATTGTGATGAATTAGCGATGGACTGTTTCGCAAGTAACTATTAGCAGAATAGACAGAATTATAGAAATTTTTGTTATCTCTAAGTTGATAACTAAACGCGATATCGAGGCACGTTAGTTTGAAAACTACACCAAAAAGTAATAGACACAAGTGTGTACCTAAAGTAACGCAAGAAATTTTTCGAGAAAAAAACACTCAAATACGCCAAATTGTGTCATTTAAATAGCACTTTCTGAGGCACATTTTTAGGGGCATGTTGACAATCTGTATTTTTGATTATGTCATTTTTTATAGCGCTTTTTTTTTCGTATACACACAAGTAGATAAACAAAGAGAATTCCCGGGGGGGAGTGTAGTAGCATGTGTTCTATAGGAAAAACAATGAACGGGCTAGCATGTGCCCATCGGGAGGGACCACGCGGTAGTGTTTTCATCGTTAAGAAATCTTCAGCTCCAAGAAGTTATCACAATGTCCAGAGGGTGCACAAGAACTCTCTTTTTCTCTATTTCAGTTACAAGAAGTTACCAATAGATACAAGCAGATAGCGATAAATTTCAGAGACGGCTTTACGTAGATTAAATACCTAATGAAACATTCAAAACCATATAAAATGAAATGATTAAATATTTTTCTAATCAATGAATCTGTTTATTTTATAAAAATGGGAACAAAAAATTAAAGAATTTTATCAGGTAATTGATGGCTTTCAGCTATCAACAATTATTTACTGGCCGACAGGGCTGATTATTGTCGAGTGTCCAATAGCAAATTCATAGAAGGCGGATCATGTTTCTTGGCTCATGTTTATGCCCACTGTTCCATGATGAAAATGAATACATCAATGACTACACTCTAAATGCGTAGTATTTATAAAACATTTATGTGAATAGCATTTAGATACGTAAACAGTGCGAAATTAAAGATAACGGAGGTTAACATTTTTAAAATTTCTCGTTCAATTTTTGCAAAAATGTATTAGTGGGTAGTATTTATAGCAGCCTTCAGTTGCCATCGGAAATGGTACTAATAAAAAAATATTTATCAAAGAGATGTGACAGTATTAAACAAAAAAATATTCTGATCTGAATGACAAATACGTCTGGATTAGCGTGGATGACACCAACAATGCTTACGGCTGGAAGGTAGCAAAATGCTTTAATGGGTGCATTAATATTAGTAATAGTACTTTTACTCTTGTGATCGCTAATTAAAATCTCTAGTTATCATCAATGGCCAGAGGCTGCTGATGCAAGAAGTCATCGGCAATGACCAGAAATTGAATATCATCAGAATATTAAAGAAAGGAAATGACTTGAGAACAGTAAGCGCGTGCATTTCAGTGCATACTATATTAAAGAAAAAACCATGAAAAATTTGAGCATGTGCATAGTAGACATGACGACAGCCACAGACTCTCTTCCGCAAAATAAAATGTTCTTATAACTCGAGATATCGAAAAATTAATTGAAAAAGCTCCTCACTCTCATGGTTCTTATTGGCAGGTCTTTATTGAATGAAGAAAGTTGCAAGTCTGTATTTCAAAAAATAAAGATAATGTCTTTCCTCATGACGTCACGTTTACAAGTTTATAAATTGAAACAAAGTCTTACTGCTTCCAGTGGGTTAGGCCTAGTGACCTTGAACGCTTCCAGCAAAAATCATTTCCACTATTTTTCCCTTTATGACGGTGGCAATTTTAATATAAATTTATTAAATCACATTTTATATTCTCAAGTATATGTGTACCATATTATTATTATATTTTATTTTATTCTACTATTTACTAAAATCTGAAAATTTTACTATTTACAATTTAAGGTCAGCAGGTTTTAAATGCGCTTTAAGGTAAAATTGTTTTTGAAGGTTGAAATTAACGACGATTTAAGTATTATGGAGAATATGCCAGGAAACAATAAGCCGATCTCAATAATTTATGAACATCTTCAAGAGTATTAGACCCATTTTCCTAAAAATTCCTAAAATGTTGACAAAGGAATATTATTTTTAAGGATATTTTCAAACTTATTAAAAATATATTGAAACAAAAATAGAAATGATATAAATACACATATACAGGATAAGAAAAACTCGACGCCCCAATCATTTTTCTCAGAAACGATTGAGGTTATTTCAGAAGCTCAGAATGCACCGATTACATATTTACCTAATTGTGTTATTATTTTTTATTAAAATGAAAGATTTTTCAAAGCGATGTTGACTATCACGACGCTATTTATAATCCTTTTGTCTCTCAATATCCTTATTTCATCCCTCTACATAATATACTTTTTTCTCAGAAACACCATTTTTTCTGTTCTTCATTTAAAAGACTATATTTTTGCGAGTAAATAACGTTAATAATTTTTTCCATCTTCAGTCAATTAATCTATATTATTTCTTAACAAAATTTAACCGGCAAATATATTTTTTGCAAAGCGATTTAGCTCATTTTTTAGAAAATATTATTATGAATTTTCACAAATTTATATTTGCATAATGCAGGCATTTTCCGAAAGTCATTATTATTTTTATTAGTGACCTGAAGATGAGGTCGGATTGATCTTGAAACTAGACGTTTTTTCTTTTGAAAATATTATTTTGTGCGAATAAAACAAGACTTTTTTATAATATCACCCCCTGCCAAATACCATGACTTGTCACAATCGCATGTTCGTGGAGAAATCGAGATGGATTGGAACGCGATGACCCATAAGGTGGCCATCAAGATCGCCAGATCTCACACCGATGGAATTTTTTATTAGGTGTATTTTAAAAAAATCTGGTATGTCAACGAAGGTTAGCAAATCTTGAAAAATTAAATACGAATATTCAATAGGCATAACAGATGGTAACACATTAAGAAAAGTTGCAACTAAAGAAGTTCGAAAACGCCTGCAATTATTGATAATATTGGTCGCCTTTTGAGCATTTGCTATCAATTTATCCAATTTTATTTCCTGATTCTTGGTTAAAACCAATTTCCCGGGATGTCTGGTGATATACGGGAATATCTTGGGGGATGCCTTGGGATGTCCGTGGATGTCCTGGGGATGTCTCAAGAAGTATTCTAGAATTTCCAAAATCGGGAGTATCACACATGCGCGTAGACTTATGCGCAACCGCGGTTTATATTTTGAAGTTAGGTTATGTCAAAGATTTTATTTACAAGTTATTAATAACAAGACAATAACAATATTATTTCAATTGCACGTTGAAGCTATTATATAAGCAAATAATAAATCGTTACATTATAATGACATTCATGTGTCCTACATGATATAATACAAAGCTTGTTTATATATTTAAAAACAAACTAGATTTAGAAGTTAGAACAGGTGAAAGAATTAAAAATCATCCACGGCTCTCCGATACATCTGATGATTTTGATAACATCTTACTCTGTACATAAATCGTTGTGGAATACCTCAAGCATATTGTGAAACTAAAACAAGGGATGATCAAAATCAGCAAGCCATTAAAGTTCTGAAGTGGGTTGAAACCTTTAATGTGAAGATAACACTGACATAGTTTTCCACGAAACACCAAAACACTATATACGAGTTTTTTGGTGTTTCCCCGTGGAAACTACTATTCCTCCTCCAGCAGTGCTGAAGATAAAATAAATTTGGAGGGTAGTACAGGCACCGAGTCACTTGATGAAATCGAGGATGCAATAGATTATGAATAAAATGAAATTTTTTACAGAATTAGAAAACAGAATTGAAAATGAAGAAAGTAGTGAAGTTCACCAAGTCCGAGGCATAATAGATTTTGTGGAAGAGCATAATATGCAATTTATATATTCTCCCACACAATCACGTGAAACATCTCACACTCAAAATATTTTTATCGAATTGGGACAATTTTATGGCTTCTTTTATAGGGAGAAGTGGTATACTGAACGTACTGAAAAAAACATCAACGCCAATATATTCAACGTAACATTTATAAAACAAATAAGAAGAGGGAATCAATTTTCTTGGTCGAAAAATTCAGACATCGCAAATGCTAAAGAAGAATTTCTATTTTATGTTAACAGAATCCTGAACAGAATCAAAACAACCCACTACATCCTCCGATACAACAGATTTAATTATGTACAAGTTGGGCGAAACTATTTATAGTAATATAAATATAAAACTACATACAATATAAATATAAAACTACATTCAACTAAAATCTCGATTGAAACCAGTAAATTAATACAATGTAGAAATTCAAGTTCTATTTCATTTAATAAATATTTGTTATTTTTTAATGAGAAGAACTTGGAGTTATTGATCTCCTGTTTTTTATAGTGTTAATTTTTTGGATTCTTTAAATGTGCTGTCTACCCTGATGATGCTATGGCAAGCAGAAACACGTGTCGGTAGATATTTTAAAGTTTTTTAAAGTTAGTGTCAACTGGTGAGTACCTTGTGTTTTATTTATTTTTGGTTTTACTAGACAGAATAGTTGAAATTAAAAATAACATTATTGAGTCAGTTGTACTGAACATAATGTGCATATTATCTTTTTTGTAATCCAAGTTTCAGCGTTTTGGCAAATAGCCGGGAAAATAATTATTTAAAAAGATATCTGTTATACTTATCTGTGATAAGATTTGTAAAAGTTAGTAAATAATAATTAACAAAAAATTTTCAGTTAATATTATTTTTCATTCCACTCTATATTTTAATTTTTATCAAGAAGGGGAACTTAATTTGTTTTTAAATTATTTCATTGACCCTAAGGGGTATTTCCACTATATAATTTCAATTATTCTGTTCTCTGAGGCCATTAATGTTTATTACATTAAGGTTTACAAGTTTCCTTACTTTGGATTCTTTAAATGTGCTGGCTACCCTGATGACGCTATGGCAAGCAGAAACACGTGTCGGTAGATATTTTAAAGTTTTTTAAAGTGAGTGTCAACTGGTGAGTACCTTGTGTTTTATTTATTTTTGGTTTTACTAGACAGAATAGTTGAAATTAAAAATAACATTATTGAGTCAGTTGTACTGAACATAATGTGCATATTATCTTTTTTTGTAATTCAAGTTTCAGCGTTTTGGCAAATAGCCGGGAAAATTATTGTTTAAAAAGATATATGTTATACTTATCTGTGATAAGATTTGTAAAAGTTCGTAAATAATAATTAACAAAAAATTTTCAGTTAATATTATTTTTTCATTCCACTCTATATTTTAACTTTTATCAAGAAGGGGAACTTAATTTGTTTTTTAAGTTAATTTTTTGTTCTTCAAAATTTTTTTTTTTTTAAACAGATTTTTTATTTTTTAGTACTATCTGTTCGATAGATACAATCACACCTGGAAGTATGTATTTATAACCTTTAACCTTTAATGAACCGTGAAGATCATAAGCGGTTATGAAGTCAATAAACAGGTACCAAGATAGGTACTGAATTTATTAATTACGAACGTATTCAGTCCTTTGTAAAATGTTTCTATGGATGTCTGAGAGATATCCGAGAAGTGTTTGAGGATGTTCGGGAATATATAATATTTCCGTGGATGTTTGGGGACATCCAGAAATTTCTGAGGATATTTGGGGATGTCCAGAAATTTACGAGGATATCCAAGGATATCTAGGGATATCCGAGGATGCCTGGTGATGTCTGTATGAAGGATATGTCTGGTGTACAAATTTTACTCACGGGTTTACCTTTCGGGTGTCATTGAAAATAAATAATCATATTTAAGATGAATTTTTTGCTTTCATTTATCAATATTATTAACAAAAACTTTATTAGCGATTTATAGATTTAAATTGGAGACCTAGTGAAACCACTAACTTCACTCACATTACACATTAGATCTTTATATTTGTCTAAATGCTAAAAAATTTGAGACGCAAACCTTAAACGGGCACGCCGCGCCGTGGCATTAATTATATCAATTCATACGGTTGCTGCGAAATACTTAGCAGAGTGGAACACGGTTGGCAGAAATTTTAATTATATCTGCTGCATACGCGGATATAGTGTTTGTTATTTGCCACGCACTAATGATCCGCGGAATTTGAATTTGTTAAACATTCTTAACCATTTATGAGAAACATTTAAGGGTTGGTGTCGAGTTTGGGTCACCCTGTACACTTTAGCAACGCGCCATTTTTTTAAACACGATTGACTTACAACAATGTACGAACTCTCTCCATATCCAAACCAGGTATTCAATTTTGGTTTAAATTTACTAAAAAAGATATTAATGAATATTTTTGAAGCAATATTTTTGTTGACTATGCACTCTAAATATTTACTAATAACAACTAATGTTTACAAACGCAAGGTATTACTTTTGATGATATTATTCGTTGCGATGTTTTTACCGCATTTATTCCAACAGAAGAAACACAAATATGTATCGGTAATGGCATATTTGCAATTACCCGAACATAGTGAAATATAATATCTTCAAGGGTCATCTGTATGGTTATTAACATCATTAGAGTAGTTAACTTAATTGGTTACTATAAAACAGAAAACTCAACATTATAACCGGGTCTAGTATCAAATACAACATTATGTATACAAGCTTGTAGGATAGAAATGCTTATTGGTCTATAAAAATGAAATATCCAGCAGGGTTGGTTGTGTAGTAATATATTTTTATTACATCGCTAAACAGCTGATATATACCCAGTGTAATATTCATTGACCAATATGGGGCACAAATTTCAATTAATTTAAGAGAACATAGTCTTAAGGAAAGATATATGTATATACAATACAATGTGGAACAAAATTCAACATTTCTGTTAAAAATGTTTCGCCTTTTTGTATACATCTAACCTATTCAGTATGTTCATTAGTATAATAATAACAGTATACGGTTATTAGCATTACACTGACATAGTTTTCCACAAAACACAAGAACTCCATGTACTGCACTCGATGCGCGTTTCGCCAACCAAGTTGGCATCATCTGAAGATGATTAAAACTAAATTTATGCTAACAATCCACTCTATTTATACCTAAATTATTGTCAGGATTAAACGAACTCACTAACCAATAAAGCAGGCCATTTTGCACTGACCCTATGTCACTATTCATACTATTTTTACACTTTGTGATTTCCAAGCTTTAGAATGCATCCAGCTGTCTAGTATGTACTGCTGTCTATGTATGTCTAGTATTCCTAATTAATCTTAAATTGCTAATATCTATTTTGTGGTTGTTCTCAAACGCATGTTGGGCAACACTACATTTATCTGTTCTACCATAACTTAGATGAGCTATATGCTCCTTGAATCTAGTTTGAATTGATCGTCTAGTTTGTCCTACATACTTTTGATTCCAGTTCTTACAGCAAATTTAGTACATCACCGACTTCTTATTTGTTTCAATTATGTCATTTGGATTGTCTAAAATTTGTTGTAATTTATTTTCCGATGAATGAACCACTATCATACCTATATCTTTAAAAAATCCTACCAATACCACGGATGAATCCAGGATCGAATGGAATCGATACAAATTTAGGATTTTCTCTTTCATTTTGAAAGGTCGAGGAATTTCGAAGTACCTATATCTTTAAATTTACGTTTTCTAATTATTTGATCAAATAAAAATACAGAATATCCATTACTCGCAGCTATATCCTTAATCAATGCATTTTCTTTTTTAAACCTCTCCTTTACTGAGGGGGAAGCTTAATAGGCGATGGACTAGAAAATTAAAACTCGCCATTTTGTGTTCCGTACAATCGTGAGAGTTCTTAGGGATATATCTTAGAGTACTGGTATCTTTTCTCTATATGTCGAATTCTAACTTATTTTCACTATTTCTAATTTATTAATACATCTAAAAATGATAGTTGTCCAAAATTCTCAATTTCATATGTACATTTAACTGACGTGAAATGACTGTTTAATTTAGAAACAAAATTGTCAATATCAGCTGACTTTTGTATCAAACACTGCAAAAATATCATCCACATACCTAAACCAAACCCGGAGGATATACTCGAATTCTTCTTTTGCTTTTGTTTCGAATCTGTTCATGAAGAGACTAGCAATGAATGGTGACAAACAGTTAGCCATTGTTGTTCCTTCATGTTGTTTGAAGAAATTATCATTGAATCGAAAGCAATTTTGTTTCATGCAAAATTTAGTGAGTTGACGATACTCTTTTACTACATCTTGTCTGAGATTGTTTGAATCAAGTAGATCCTTAGGGAAGGACAAGGTCTGTGGTATCGTAACACTTGGAAACAATGAACAAACTTCAAATAAGATCAACATTTCATCTTCTTGCAACCGAATATTTTTCACCTTTTTAATGAAATCACTTGAATTAATCACCAAGAAACTAGGTGGGCAGTAGGCAAACTTTCAAACTCCCTTGTTAACCATTTAGATTCAATGTCGTAATGTAATAGTAATTTTTGAAACTTAACTAATTAACAAATTTTAATTTGCAGCTTAATTTAATCATTTGGACAAAATATATTATTAGCTTTATATTTTTAATGTACGGGATTTATTATCTTTTATTAACAAAAAGTTGATTGAAGGTGACGTTATCTGGGAAAATCCTTGTGAAATTTAATAATTATCTACAACAGACTCTTTATTCGTCTAATTTTCACTTTATTTTGCTAGTTTTACAACTAGTTTTTCTTTTGACATTTTCAAGTAACTAAAAATATACCTAATTAATCTTTAGATATAAATTGAACAGCAGATATCTCAATAGTTGATTTACATATTTTTATGCATTTATGTAACGTCGACCTATTTCTGTTACCAGTGCTAATCACCGAGGCCAGGAGATGAGATTGCCCCTACCTGAAAATGTTGCCGAGCCTCTTCTCTATCGAAGAGTAGAGATTTTTTACTTGCACAACATCTAATAGACAAGAAACCGACTGCTTTACAACTTATCCGAGGGATAGTATATCACCAAACCTCGCGTAAGATTGCATAGATTCAGCCTATACGCTGATATTCATACAAGTCACTAGAAGATGGAACTAGGTCACCGAGTTTCACTTGGGTTCCCATCCAAATTACTTATTGCGACTACCGTCGCTTAATATTCATATCGAAATACAAGTATATTATTATTTCAATATTAAAACTAATTAGTTAAATTATAGATCAAGTTTTTACGCTTTTGTGGAAACAATAATTAATTTATCTCAGGAATACCGTTTGATAATTGTTATCGGAGAAATTATTGACCTATTAATTATTTTGGCAGCTGTTCTTCTTCTTCATTCTCTTTCTAATCAAGTAAGTTAGAAAGAAAATTGTATTGCTCAATTGTTGACCCATAAATATTTTAAGAAATGGTGCCGGTGTATGTTTCGATTTCCAAATAAGTTAGATATATAATTCTATATTTTTGTAAGTGTTTCTAGCTATTTTATTAACAATCGTTAGGTTTTGTGCGGTAAACAAGAACATTTGTTAAATGGTGTTAAAAGATAATGAGCATAATTTTTAAGACACCCAGTATAAGTCCAAATATTTTATCCTCATTTATGTTGATCCATAAAAAATTGTTGTTCTGGTATCAATAAAAAGCGTATTTGTCTTTTCATGCTAAATGGAAATTAAAAATTATTAAAACTCAGATAAACACGTCAATATTCTGGGTTTATTATGTATCTATTTTACAGTAAAATATTTTGGATTAACAATTAGTGAACAATGAACTGTCTCTTGTTTTAAATGTCAGGCTCAAACAAGAGCTATCTCGTTGCATATACAACACGCCAAATCTGTAAGGTTCATATAAAAATGTATACTCTTTGCATGTTTTAAATAAACACTAGTCTCTGAAAACTTTGACAGATTCATATTTAATTGTGTTGTAAAGACAACGTAATAAACCTGGGCGAAGTCGACTCAGTTACATGGTTATCGTCTATTTATCGGATCTATTTATTGTGTAAGCAATTGTGAATGGAATGAGTGGTTTGTATATTTTTCTAAAAATGCTATATTGGCGACCAAACTGTTAACTATTGTGAACTCTACAACTAGAAGATTAAATGTAATTAATTACACTGGCCGACACAATTTTTGTAACATAGTTCACACTACTCTTTTTATATTGTTAAATACTTCCTATTAATGAAAAATATCCAAGAAGTCCTAATGTAACTTTTTTGTGTGAACACAATAGACCCTATTATATTGCCAGATAATAAATTTTATGATGGGTCGGCAGTTTTAAAAGAGCAACTTAAACTAAGGTGGGACATTCACAGTAACAGTCTTGTTTTGACCTTCAAATTATATCTTCTATGAGTTCCCCTATTTTATCTGATATATTCATGGATAATCTTGAGAGTCCTCTATTAAATATTCTCATGGCAAGAAACATATTTTCATCTTTGATGAAGTTTAGATTTGTTGACTATATTCTAATATGATTTAAATGGATAGACAGACAGTTAAAGCTACTCCTACGTTTGATCAATAACGTACAAAATATGATTTGTATCTTAAATAGGTATATATCATTTTTTACACGTTTGATCTTGGAAAAAAGGTAATAATAGATTCGTTATGACAAGATCTTCATTACTGAAAATTTTTATGATTAAAACTTTTATCGGACAAAAACACAAACAGGAAATAAAAATAAATCAATGAACTTTCTTCACTTAATTATAAAAGGGTAAGCTCCATCCATTTACTATAATATTTAATGAAAACCAACTATGCTGCCGTCATAAGAAAAATCCGCGTATACCACATGACAGTCAAATCAAGTAAAGCTGTATTGTTTATATTACAGATAAAACGCAATTTTTACTCTGAGAATATATATATTTTTCTGATTTGTGACTTTAGATTATAAACAAATAATAATTGAAAACTGAAATTGGGAAAGTTTAAGTATGTGTGTTTTATAAGGAAAATTAGCAAAATACGGCGTATCCAGTGCATGTAATTTGTGCGCATTACCAAGAAAAAAGCTCGTATTTACATTATACTAAGAAAAACTCACGTACGGTATTTTGTAGGCTACCTTTTATTGCAAGTGTTGAGTTTTTTGAAGATGAGGGATAACAAACGAGAAAAATTAATGGTGAAAAAAGGTCTACAAATTTGATTATTTCAAAATAAAAAAGTCTAAAATATTATTCAACTAGGATATAAGCTAACTATTTTCATTCACTTTCATCACTGTCATTAGAAATAGGAATTTGTTGCCAAAAATTTCCTGCTGTCGGGCATTAACGGTCCTAAACTTTGTGAAAGGGAATTTTTCTTCTCTAGGCTTATTCCACAAGGAATTCTTGAATACAGGCTGATTAGGTTATTTTTTATATTTTTCTTGCAAGATATCAACTTCAAAAAACGTGTCTGTTTCGAACGTTCTATATTTCATCGACAACTTTCCCTTAATAAAAACAATTTCTGATATGTCGCATATATAAGGACGTGGATCAAGTTTTTTGATTTTTGTAACTGACACAGTTTTTCCAAAAGCCATTTATTTATATTAATAGGTTTAACACACGTCATTATTTACGCTTTAACTGCCTCAATTGCAGATTTCAAAATGTTCCTCCGTGGTCTGCCAATAAAGTCCTGTTCTGTGGGGAAAAAGACTATGGAACCATCGGTGGTTTCAATTCCTTAAAATAATCGTAGATTAAATATTAATGTTAACAATGGGCACTTTTCAGTTTCAATGGCACAGAAAATGAAATACAAATTTTTTACAATTTAGTAAGTATATGCATTTTTATGGTTACCAAAAATGATATATAAAACCACTGCTAATTAAGGCTTCCTTACTGCGTAACTAAAAACGAAGTAATCAGATTTTTCGACTATTGCAATTAACAACGGGAATACTTACAGAAATTTAAGTTTTTATCTATTTTTAATTGTTTATTTATTAGCAAAAATTTTTTTGTAAAATTAATAATAAAAAAAGCCTATAAAGATCAGTATCCTTCTAATCGTTAATCAACGAACAAATTTTTTCCTTGAAATATGTACGAATTTAAAATCTTTGTCACAAAATTTGTGAGTTAGTTAGCTCGCTACAAGAAGAGCCAGGCAGAAACATATATTTATATTTAATTGGAAGTCTGTGTTGCTTCTCATATTTTATCCAGATTTGCTCAAAAATGCAATACCAATTTGAAAACTTTTTTATACGGTACATATCTAAGAGAACAATGCAAAAACAGACTACTTTAAGCTAGCATACTACTTCTGAGCAAACCAGTGTGTACTAAATTTTAACCTACTTTAATTAAATATTTTACCCCACTGAAACATTGAAGTGTTTGTACCTATTATTTTCCGACTAACTCTGTTTAAAAAATTACTCACTACCGTCAACAATTTCCAAATTATCTCTTTGCATTTATACCATTGCCAGTAACATCTGGTAACTGGGGAAATAATGGCAATAGCATCGTCAGTGTTTTCGATTTCTGAAAACAACAAATCTGCTCAAGCATTACATAGATTTACATAGGTCAGGTCATTGCTTACGGTTCTCTGGAGCAATCGTAAAACTTTTGTCATTGTAATGAATCCAATCGCTGGGAATCTTCCGAAAAAATAGGTAAACTCCCATCTTCCTCAACAGCTGCGGTAGACTCTTGACGACATTCTTCGACTGTTTCATTATTATTGTTTAATACTAGATTTACTAGCAAACGACCGCGACTATTTTTACATTAGTTGCACACTGTACAACAGATGATACTAGACTGGACAATACGCGCGAAATATAGTCTGAAGAGCGCTTGTATTCTAGGTAATAAGCGCGCAAACAATAAATACTAAGCAAAAACCAAGTATTTACAGGTCTGCTAGGAATAAGCCGCGTATATGCTGTGCATGTACGTGAGTCTCTTCTAGCAGCAAGTAGATACGTGTATTCTCTTTAGTACAGCAGTAAACAAACTGCAAATACGTAAAAATAAGATGTCTATTAAAAATTATTTACTGAGAAATACGTGTTTCTTTCGCTGATATACATTGTACAATCACATATAAGTCCTATGAATGAAATATCTCAATTTCGCAAAAATTGTGGAATACGCGGTTTCTTCTTATGACGGCAGTATGGGTACACTGATGCTACTATTTCCTATATCCCCTTTTCTCATAAGTTAGACGCATATAAATTAATCGTTTGTCGAGTTTTTAGCATTCCTTTATCCGAAACAGATTTTAAAGAGAATTGAACACAACGAAACTTATAGCTTATAGCACATCATAACGGGTATACTCAAAGTACAATAAATAACCCCCTCCCCCTTGAAGGATTTATACGCAACTAATAACGTAAAAAAAGACAAAATATGTATAATATGTATATATATATATATATATATATATATATATATATATATATATATATATATATATATATATATATATATATATATATATATATATATATATATATATATATAAGTTGGCAAAAGTATGGATTTATCGCTATAAATCTGCCTGTAGAAGTTTCCTGAAAAAATGCTTGAAGGGGTGTAGCGATTTTAATTTTTGCGCATATTTGGGTGCCCTCTAATTTATTTTAGCATCAGCGGTTTTTGAGTTATGACGTATCGAATTTTTTTTTTAAATAGCGACCTATATTTTTTTCCTCTTTCTGATGCAGTTTTTTATTCACTTCTCAGACATATAAAATTTTGTATAGGTTGCATAGGAAAAATTTTCCTTCCTTATTCATACCCTTCACAAAAATTTTCATTAGCTCAAGTTTAAAATGAAGAGGTGGCAAAAAGAATATCTTCAGGGTCTACAAGGGGCACATATTTAACATTTCTAGTTCCTGGGTCACTTTCTTTCCTTTCCAGCCAAATTCTTTTTAAATAATGTTCCTTTACTACACGACTGTCCCACAAACAAAGAGAACAGCAATATTTTGTAAAGCCCTACTAAAATGGCTATTACTTTTAAATCCCCACATATTTGCCATTTGTATTCGTTGTAATTAATTTTATATAAAATGGTGCTCATACTGTCATAATCCTCTTTCGTTGTTAGTGGTTGGGAAATTGGTATAGATGATTTCAAATTTCCCTTATGTAGTAATACAGCTTTTAAACTGTATTTGAAGGAATCTATGAATAAGCGCCACTCAGGAGGGGAATTCTCGATATTACGTTTGTAACGGTCCACTTTTTGGCCTAATCAAAAGCCCTATCTTTAACGAGTAAACCACTTGCAGTCGCAGTAAGTTAGTGCCTGTTTAATTTAAAAATCTGATAATACGGCCCTGCGAGCTTAAATTATTATATTTAAAGAGTCAAAGGCTGGACGCAATTTGAAAACACTCAAGTAAAAGTGCATATGCCAAATAATATGGGAAAATAAATATATTCTCTGATGTTGTTAAAAAGAGTTCTTGTATTTATGTGCATTATAAATTTAAATCTGGAGTGTGTAAAACTGATCACGCGTGACCATGTCTGTTTCTAAGGAAGTTTGCGTAACCTGTAACCCTGTGATTGGTCAAGAACACGGGAGTGCACGGGAGCGTGCGGGGTGCGGGGCAGTTCGCAACGAGATCGATGAAGAATCGATAGAGAGTCTGCCTCGGGCAGTGGTAGAGACTGGACGTAGAGTTCGCCTGGGGCGATGGAGTAGTAAGGACGTATAGAATCCGCCTCGAGCGGTGGTAGCGAGCGAACTTATCCGAGTACTGCCAAAGACAATTAGTGGCGGCATATTAAGTAATATGGTATAGTTATAGTACATTTAGTTACCGCGGTGTATTTGCTCTTATGGAATGCGGTGTTTGGAGCAAATTATATTATGGTGTTTTTGGACGAGTCCAGTAGGACCTTTGCAGTTCCCGAAAGTAAGTGATTAACTTTATCTGGCAATTCACTTTCGTGACAATTAATGCCTTGTGTTTAGTACGTGAACTTCAGTTAAACTTTGCAGATTTATCGTACATACCGTGTGTTCATTTGACATTGATGTAATATTGCATTATGTATGTATTTTGTATTTTTACGTTTATGTGACAAGTTATGTCTTACCGTGCCGTATGTATTTGTTTAAGTAAATACAGTATGTTTATTAGGCAATGATGTCTGATATTGTCTTATCTTTATGTATTGTATCGTTCCGTTTATGTGACAATTTATGTCTTACCGTGCCGTATGTATTTGTTTAAGTAAATACAGTATGTTTATTAGGCAATGATGTCTGATATTGTCTTATCTTTATGTTTTGTATCGTTGCGTTTATGTGACAACTATGTATTACCGTGCCTTGTGTCTTTGTTTAAGTATAACCGTATTTTATTAGGCAATGATGTTTTAATTGCCTTACCTATGTGTGTATCTTCCGTTCATGTGACAAATTATGTATTGTTACCTTAAGTATTTGATTTGTACCGAAATGTATACCGTATGTTCATTTGACAATGATGTCTTAGGTTGATTGATGTATCTGATTTGTATCGCAGTATTTTAAGAATATACCGTATGTTCAGTTTACAGTAATGTTTTACGTTGCCTTATGTATTTGTTTTGTACCTTTATGTTCATTATCTAAAGTTTGTCGTATGCTTTTACGTATTTGTTTTTTTACAGTTATGTTCATTGGATATTTGACATTTATGTGTTTTATTTGTTTTGTACCAAAGTAGTTAGCAATTTTTGTCTATTGGCTAACTGCGGTATTTGATTAACCCTAGAGTTTCATTATAGTTAGTATTGTGCTTGTTTTTTTTGTACACCGACCTTTGTCGGACATTCATTTTAATATTGTGCATTCCGTTTTGTAACTGAATTTGTATTCATTTTTTCCAGTTTTTATTGAATAGATATGTATTTTGTTTAATGTAGTTTTTGTGATTCATTACCTATTCTTGAAATATAAAAAACTGGTGGTGCCCAACTAAAAACCCTGTATATATAACTACATCTAAGCAATCCAAGCTAAATTGGTGAAAAGGTTAAAGCTATCCCTGAGATATACAAATTTGAGGATCTCTTGTGTTAGCTGGGTAAGTTTTAAAATAACTGGCTTGTTTTTTATAAAACTAAATTTGAAATAAATGTAAAAAGGGGGTCGTTATACGTTCCTGCATTAAACCATCAATATCAATACACGCGCATAGGTAGTGAAATATCCATATTATAAAATGCGGAAAATGTTGCATTTCATTTTCTAAAAGTCGTAATCTTTGTTTCTTTAGACACTAAGCCTAAGTCGGGAACCAAGAAGTTCTGCTTGTTGTTTTGACAGCCCCAAGTCACGTATCATTCAAATCATTCAATTCATTTTGAACAATTAAGTGTGGGTCACTAAAACTTTCTGGAATATACAAAGGGTCGGCACACTGGTCTGGGCTGTCTGAAGAGTCATTATTCTATATTTCCATTACCGCCCAAAACAATAGTTTGCCAATCTAAAGACACAATCGGCACTGGTAAGTCTAATGCATTGTGAGGAACAGGTCTTAGGGCTGATGGCAAATTCAGATATTTGTTTTTGTTTTTCTTTTTTTTTTTGGATTATCCCTGAGTTCTTGTTACACAAAAATAGCAATTATCGAAATGATTGGCTGGTTCTCGCCACATCATTGGAACCACAAAAGGCATGCTTTTTCTTTTTCCTTTTATCCCAGTGACACGCTACAATTTACACACCAAACGTGGAGAGCCCATTGCTTGTGTTGATCTCCGACTAAACTCAAAAAAATAGAAAATATGCTATTTTCACATTTTCACACAATGGCCTCGCTTGTGACTTCAAAAGAAATTCTCCACAAATATAACAATACTTGTTAGGTGAGGTTTTACAACTTCGGCGCGTTTGACTGGACATTTATCTCGTAACAGAGTTATGAAGACAAACGAAAACTGTTTCTAACAGATACAATTGGGCATTTTGAAGATCAAAATAAGACTGATGCTGAAAATGACTCACTTTACTTTAACTTGCTCTTTTAAAATTTCCGAACCATCATAGAATTTATTACCTGGCAATATAATACGGTCTATTGTGTACAGGTAGAAATGTTACGTATTAGGACTTGTTGGATATTTTTTGAGTTAATAATATTTATTTATTTGCCCAAGAAAATCCACTTACAGGACAAAATGTATGAAATACAATAAAAAGAAAAAAAATATATACTATAAGTATACACGTATAAAAAATATATAAGTAGACTTAACTTAAACAAAGTAATACATACCGTTAACTATAATAATATAGCACTGGAGGGTTACAATAATATAATAATGAGTGCAGTTTAGATCGAGTTATAATAATAATTAGTACCTACCAAGTATGTAGGTAACATAATCATAATGGTGGGATAGTTAAGCTATGGATGAAAGTGTCTATGAATGGTTTCTTTTAAGGATAGAACTGAACAGAGATTAATATCACACCGATCAGATATAGAGTTAAAATTATGTGACATAACGTAAATAGGCGACTTTTTAATGACATTGGTTCTTGCATTAGGTGTGTGAAAATTTGGTGATATTTTGTCTGGAATTGAAAGTTGGTACTCTAAAATTAAGGAGTTAAAGAAGTGGTGAGCAGTCAATTTTATTATGAAGCAGATTGTGGAGAAAAATGAAACTATTCATAATCCGTCGAGTCTTTAATGATGACATCTCGAATCTTGATAAAAGTAATTTTTGGTTGAAGACTCGACTAGGATATATAAGATCATTTTTATAAGCTAAGAATTTTAAAAATTTTCCTTGGATAGATTCGAGATATGTTAAAGGGTTCTCATAAATTGGGTATCCAAATTAGAGATCCACACTCCAATTTGGAACGTACAAGTGAATAATAAAGCACATTCAACGCAGCGTCGTTAGTGAAAGATTTACAATTTCTGATAATGAAAACTAAAGTTTTTGAGGATGATTATCCTAGATTGTTTATGTGTTCGGCAAAAGATAATTTATTATCAAACAGCATGTCTAAATCTTTTGTTGAATTTTGCCTATCTAACATTTGGTCGTTTAGAGAATACTCATATAAAATTGGCTTGTTCTTTCGCAAGTAGCTTACAAATTTACACTTAGATACATTTAGATTAAGTTTGGAAGTAGTACACCATTCTATCAGCAAGTTAACCTGAGATTGTAAGAATATGCAATCTTGTATTATGTTAATCTTAGCATATATTTTTAGATCGTCTGCAAACAGGAGATTATCACAATCAATCACTTTAGTGACATCATCAATAAAGAAAAAAAATAAAAGTGGTCCAAGATTGGAGCCTTGCGGAACTCCAGACGTAGCCGTAAACATATCCGACTTAAACCCATTGTATGCTACATACTGTAATTTATGATCCAAGTAGGAAATAAAGAAATTAATCAAACTGCAGGAAAACCCAAAATATGCGAGTTTAGATATTATAATAGAATTATTAATAGTATCGAATGCCTTTGAGAAATCCATATAAACCACATCCACCTGTCCCTGCGCATCTAAGGTTTCCGATATTTTTTGCGTAATTAGGCCTAAATTAGTTACAATTGAGCGCTGCTCCATGAAACCATGTTGATCAATTGAGAGCAATTTTTTTACTGAAGGATAGACGTGAATGTATATGGAAATCTCGAGGACCTTCGCGAAATTAGAGAAAATTGTAATGGGCCTGCAATTTGCTACATTACTTTTATCACCATTTTTTAACACTGGACAAGCTCTGGCTAATTTCCAACAATTTGGAGATTGAGACGTACGTAATGACAAATTAAAAATTATAGCCAACGGTTTAATGAAAACTTCTAGAGCAGTCCTTAACTAAATAACTTGGAACTAGGTCGTGACCGGCTGTCATTTTATTTTTTAATTATAGGAATTAATGGGAAGGTATTAGCAATATAAAAGCAGTAGTGTGAACTATTTTACAAAAATTGTGTCGGCTAGTGTATTTCTCAACATTTCTCAGAATTATATGTAAATATAATGTGCCAGCTCTTGTATCTAAATATTTTCATTAAATCAAAACACTTCGCCGTACGTTCACAATTTATTTGTCATGTCACCCACATAAAATTGTCTATGGGGTTCGCAGAGAACAAATCATTTGTTGAGATGAGTGTGTTTACATGACAGTGTCGAGAGCGCGGTCTCACTGACGATATTCCTATTTCGTGAAAGCTACACCCCCTAGTACCATTCATTCTATCAATCAAAAGCACCGGTAGAAATACACCATCACCAGCCTGGTCTGGTAATTTATCAAACTCATATTTTTATATGTTTCTGACAGATTAGTGTCCGACAAACGTATATCATTTCTAATTTACACTTCTAAGGGTTGCTGAGGGCCACACAACACTACGTTGAGGAGGGCAAAGTTGGGAAAGTTACGGTATGCTAAGCTTTGAGGCCTTACAAAATAATTAAAATCAAGAATTCGCATACATAAAACATTTCCTGTTCCAATTAAAATCCACTTCTAAAATTAAAAGTAAGGAGGGAAACTAATTATTACAATTTAATTATTTATATTAATCACATATCCATATTTACAATGCCGCAGAAGTGGGTGGTACATTTAAAGAAGAGAAAATTATTGGAAGTATATTACAAATCACCACCACACTGAAATCATCTTATGAACCCAGATTAAAAGTTTAGGAAACATTTTTTATAAGTTAATCATCAATGACACAACAGAACTAATGTGTCATATATTTTTCAAAATTTGGTCTTTCACTATTTGCTCTCATGTATTGGGATCTGACATAATATGATACTTCGACAGCTAGTGGAAACAAATTGAAGTTTTCTAAAGGTGCATGTCCTTGTAGATATCATTTTCACCGAGTGCATTATTGTATTTATTAACAATAAATACAACGAAAATCGAAGAATTTTCAGAACAATCTGCAAGTAAAAAGAGTTTATTGCTCTGTACCGAACGATGGAGCAAAATCTCACAAGGATTTACAGTTGCACTTTCATGTATTACCTACGAAAAGGATGCTACGTGTACAAACAAAACATATTTGGCAATGCAGAGAAAATTGATAAATTGAAGGCATGCACAATAAAAATTATGGGTAATAAGAAGATGTGCTCACAAATTTGTTAAAGTTAATTTTATAATTTATGACTGTGCTTTAGATTCGCTTTCTTTAAAATCTTCGACGAAACATGCATGCGTTTCCAGAGGTGCTCTTTCATACTGTTGTTTGTGTCGTTCTTGTCAAGAACACTTCTTATCGGTGCGGGACTAAACAGCCAATTTACCTATGTCATTTCTAAATTAAAAACAAAATGGATAATCATAGAATTCTTCATAAATTTTACGGTATATTAGATATATCTCATTTTTGTCATAAGATAGAGTGAATAAGACTTACAGGAAACAACTACTCAGCGTACAAAAGCCCCTACTTGCATTCACTATGTCTGTCTTGCTTACTCTGCTTTAGGCTTGTCTGGTTTACTATTATTATTTGTCTTTTCCATTACTTATGGCATACTGACGAGAACATAACAAGTTGGAAACCGGTCCGTGTCTAGTGAGGAATCGACAAATGATTTTAGCTAACAAACAGGACTTCCAGGTTTAATTTAATGCAGGTCGGGACTTTTGTCCGCTGAGTTAGGTTAGGTTTGTTGTGAGTGGGTCTCAGTAGACCCTCCACTGCAGCAATCAGCAGGCCTATTGTGGTTCTGTCCGCTGAGTAGTTGTTTCCTGTAAGTCTTTTTCAGTATATAGTTTAGTCCATCAGGGCTAGAGGTTACAGCTCTTGGTACCTGCTTTGCAGGTCGCTATCAGTCACTAAGACTCAATGATGCCTGACGGGTAGTAGCACTGACCACCAGAGGGATACACTTATCACTCACTATGTCTATAAAATAGAGGTTAGGACGTACTTATAATAGCATTACAACAATACTACACCTACGATATATTTACATTTTTTACCCAGTCCTGTTGTACTGGAACAAACCATAGAAATTATTTTGCCATTTTTGTCATAATCCTAGCTTATTTCATGTAGTTTATTTTTTAAATTTGTTGTTGATAGGCACATGTCTGATCTATTATCTTAGATATAGGTACGTCTATGGTATATGTCAGAGCCTCTTAGCTCCTCCCTCCCCTCGATACTAACACATAGGTTCTAGATTCTAGAACCACCCATGTACACGTCATCAAGGGCACTGATGATAATGGAGACGGGTTGTTAGTAGGTGGCCTCAAGTCGGCGTTGTATTACTACTCATATAAAAAGTAGGTAACTTCTTGTATTAAATATTGAGTTAAGTTTTTTGTTAAATATCTAAATAATGTTTTTTCAATGCTATATCTTAGCTCATCCAGTACAAGTACATTCCTAGAATCTGTAAAGGATATATTGAATATATTGAATTATTCCCATAATAACTTGAACCGTGGATATCAAAGTAGAAGTGGATCAAGCCTTTACTCGAGATCCTGAGTAAAATTAAATCGGCGTCCAAATATTTAAATAAGTATATTTTGTACACACTTTAATATAATGATATTCATGAAATTTGACAGTGATTAAAATTTTAAATCTCAAATTCTACTATATTAGTTCCTCACTCTTAATTTCTGTTTGTTTGTTTGTTTGTTTGTTGTGATTTATTATTATATTTTTGCTTCAGATTCGTTTACCTTTCCTAGTATATTTATTAAATGAAGAAATTTCACATGGACAACTAAAATAATTATTGCGCCAGAGCAAGAAAAAATCTTCAGGCATGAATACAGACGGATAGACAGTGACATCAGTTTTTTGGTTTGGAACACCTTAAAATGCATAATTTCGATAAAATCTCGAACATTTTCCAAGATTATTTTATTTTAATATAATTGTCGATTACCGATAATACCGAGGGTGTCATAACAAACTACATTTTTTTCGAAATTTAGAGTTTTCAGGCATTGAATGGATATTATTTATGTTTTAACAGACTGGCGTATGTTATGCTCTGATAGTGAGAAAAGAAAATGTAGGCATAATATAAATTTTTATTGTCACTGTCATAACAATGAGGCGTATAAGAGCAGAAACGTTTTTATAGATACAATTTCCTTATACCTTTTTAATTTTCCAAAAACATGAAGGCATATCGACAATTGCTTATTTACGCCAAATATTAAAGTTATACTGCAGAGGCGATTCTACTGTATCAAAGTCTTATTAAATTAGATAAGTTTACTCTTCTTATAGATGACAAAAACTTATTCCAATATTTAGTTTTTTACTTTTTTTATTGCTTTTTTTAAAGCTGGTATTTTGGGTTTAGCTTATCTTTATTATAAAGCTCCTGATATAATATTTTATACTCACCTATATTTTAATATAATGTATTTCTACGTGTTTTATACATTTTGTATACACCAATAATTTATATAAATTTGACTTTTCCTATAGACCCTTTGGGGTTAATAAAATCTTTACTTTGACAGCATTACGAAGATCGTGTTGCTTTCTATATAAATAATACACTAACTACATGTTTAATGTAAACTATGTAGGTCTTTACGGAATAAAATGAAGTTTAATATCTAATACTTAATTCCAAAGGAACGAAACGAGGAAGTAATTTTAATCCTTATCATGATATTCGTATAGGCGGCTTTGAGTGCAGATAATGTGCTACTCTAATATAGTAGATTATCACCTGAGAGTCTGACGAGGGTCTGTAATTAATGGTTGGTAATATTGCGCAAGATCTATACATACAACACATTCTCCATGTTTCAGATAGCGAATAAAATAGCTATACAAAGTTTAACCTGTACAGGGTCCAATATTATTATCGGCATAATATGATTTTGCTTGTACGTAGATTGGAAACTCGACAATGTTTCGGAAGCTCGGTTACTAATTAAAAATTCAACAGTCAACAGTGAAAAAGAAAATAGAAATCAACAAGCAAATTTGTTGTGAATAGTTGAAGTGTTTAGGGTAACTTCGGTGAAATGGTTATACGCGAGCATTGCTCACTGCGAAAATATGTTTTTGTTTAAATCTGAGTAGAATAAAACACTAGAATACTGTTAAAAACAATAGAAGTTACCGCAGCAAAGAAATGAATCTGCAAGTTTTTTATACGGTTTTTTACGTAGATCAAAATAATTAATAAATTTGATATAATGGAATCACACAAATAATATCGAAAATATGAATACATATATATTTTTTAATTTAAATTTGGATAACGTTTATCACATGATTGGAAACGCCTTATCGTTGGTAGCAAACGTAACCTTTACCGATTGTAATCGGACCATAACCAAAAACGTCATGGTTTTCTGTAAAAACAGTTTACATTTTTCTTTTATTTCATTTTTTAAAGGGGATAACCTCAAAATGCTTGTGAAAGCTTTAAAATTAAAAGAAACATAGATTTGCACATTTCCAAGTGGATGACCTTATACTCATGTCAGTTGTAGTAGTTATTACATTTGGATTAGCTTTTGTTGTTAACTGTTTAGTTGTTTAAATTCTAGAAGTTTTATATTACAAAATATTAATATTTTCAGAAAGTGTGTTGGAATTATCGCACTTATTTGAGAATTCGGGTAAAATTACTAGACATCACATATACAGGAGACTTAAGAAGGTGCATTAATTCTAGTCAATTCACAGTAAAATGTGAGATTTTGGCGCGAGGTTAATCAAGGAACTTGAAATGAAAACATGCCGAGGAGCAACATACAGATACTGTAGACTATTTATAATTTTTAAAGCTAAGAATTTAATTTACTTAAAACGTTCCATGTTTTCAACTGAGTTTTTGTAGCAAGTATAGTGAGAGTACCAGATTATTAACAATACTCTTGATTGTACGTATGTGTAGTACAATATTTTTAAAACAACCTCGTTAGAGAGCAAATTATAATTTCTGATAACAACCCAGCATTTCTTATTCAGATACTGTCGAAAATTATCCCCAAATCCTTTACTAATTCGCAGTGATCAAGGAAAAGGAAATCCACAATGTAATCGTACAGTACTGGATTAGATTTCCTAGTATACATAACTATTTTGCATTTTGCCGCATTTAAATAGAGATTATTCTCACTGCACCAGTTTTCTCTTGATTGTAACTGTATTTGAAGTTATTTACATCCATCTTTGCTACTTATTGTTGCAAAAAGCTTGAGGTCATCAGCAAATAAAAACTTTTCAAAATTTACCCATATCATTTATAAACAACGAAAACAATAATTGGTCAAGATTGGAACCTTGAGGTACACCTGATGTTACTATAAAATGTTTTATCCATAATACATTATATAATATACCGTAGGTAGGTTAATCCCATATGAGTAATTGTTCATGATAAGACAAACAGAAAAATTCTCATAAAATTCCTTTATTGGTGTGACCGGTTTCGTGAACAAGTAAATTTACTTCACATCATCAGATACAGGAATTTTTATAAAAAGAACCACTACTCTGGTTTTATTTATAAAAATTCCTGTGTCTGATGATGTGAAGTAAATTTACTTGTTCACGAAACGGGTCACACCAATAAAGGAATTTTATGAGAATTTTTCTGTTTGTCTTATCATTATATAATGCTTTCTGTTGTTTAAATACGATCTAAAGAAATTATTAAGGTGACAGACAAATCCGAAAAAAAATCAATTTCCCTAAAAGAATATCATTATCTATGTTGAAAGGCTTGCGAGAACTCAGTGTATATTATATCTATCGGTTGGAGACAGTAGATCGTTTTGCGATGTTGAGAAGGGTAGATTCGAGCATACAATGCTATCTCGAAGACCTTTGCAAAATTGTAGAGAATTGCAATGGCTCTGTAATTGTTAATATCAGATGGAGAGCAACTTTTAGTAATGGGATATAATCTACTTAATTTCAAAAAATTAAAATTGTTTCTGTTTTGAAGGATAAGTTGTAAATAATAACTAGTAGTGCACCTACACCAATGGAGAGTCTCTAACAAAAAAGAGTTTTGTCATGACCTGACGTCATTTTATTTTTAAGCCTGTTGGCAGCAGAAATAATGTCATGCTCAATTAAATTGTGAATATTAAAGTTTGACACGTTATTATTTTTTATTTCATTTTTTTTCTCATTAGAAGGATAGAAAAAATCATTAAAACCATTAACTATGGAGTTGGGATCAGCAGATATGTCTTCACGTACCAATAAATCTGGAAGTTTAGTTTTATTTTTATTTTGTGTACATAAATGCGCAGAATATAACATACTTACTAAGTGTCAGTCAACGTTCATATTCTCAAACAATGATGACTTTGCGACAGGCACAACGTCGGCGTCAATTTTGTCTACAGTAAAAATTAAGGTTATCAATAAGACTCTGTTTATAAAATTAGTCTTACTTGGGACCGAATTTAACAATATTTTGTAAATGGTATTCCTTAAAAAAGTTCATGATGAAATTTCATTAAAAGGTAAAAGGATAAATAAATATTTATCAGGCTTCCTTGTTCTTCCTATGACTTCATACTTTTTTATCAAAAGTTGTTAAAATTTAAAACATTATTCCAAATAAAAGATATTTCGATAGCTAAGGAAAAACGAGACTCGATTACTTTATCAGTTAAACCTGAACGATTTACTAACTACATAATATTTTCAATTCCATATCAAAATCAAAATTGCACTGAGCCTGTAAAAGTTTATTGGTACAATATAAGCGACATTTTACTATAAATGGTTTTTCCTATATAAAGTCTACATGCCAAGGGAATTTGGGGATTTCACTAGTAAATTGAACAAGAGATTTATCTTAGATGTAGACTGATCCTGATGGAGACCTATGCAGGAGCTACTCAAAAGTTCTTATATTGATTATCTTTCATGTTTTATTATTACGTGGCAACGAACATATGCACTCTCAGTGTCTTTCTAGACTAATAAATTTAATATAGAATTTACTTAAGCAAATGTCGCCTTAAATTCCTTTCACGAAGAAATCTTTTTATGAAGATTTAATTTGTAACCTACTGACGGATTTTTAAGTTTTAATGAATAACTTACAAAAATGACACTATTAGTGATATGATATTACTTTCTCATCAATCTATAAATAGAAAAAGTATTGGCGTCGCACATTGAGCTGGATAGCGATTTTAGTTGGACAAAATACCCTAAAATCAAGTTTCAGTAAATGAAACGAAACACGTAATAATTTACTCCATGTAGATCCCTCCTTCCGTATAGGACACGACTATTCGCTTGCTGTGAATGCGCCGCATTTGTCCGTTTTTACCAAATCCCGGACAATTTCCGTGAAATTTTGTGTATGTCGAGACTGGCTTCCCCATCGGCCTGCCTTTTCCATAAGAAAAGAGAGTAGTTGTGCGTGCGCAGCGAGATCTAGACTGTAGCTGGTGTGAGGATAAAAATAAATATTGACAATTTTGTTGGCAATATAAATAATCAGTACATGTAGACTTATGTTGAAGAAGTCATGAATTTTAAAGAACATAGTCATTAATGTCATTATACGTATTTTGGGGTGCTTTTCAAAGTACACCGACATTGTTAATATGTAATAAACGGGCATTGCAAACCAATGCACGAAAAGTTGAGGAAATAGTGGTAAATGCCTTGTGTAATATTGGTGTGAAAATGTTTTACTGCTTGTATCAGACGCAGCGGCATATACACTGTGTCCCAGGATAGATGTAATAAGAGTGTAATGGACAAAAAATTTTCGAATTTAATGCATTCCACGTTTTTTAATTTGTATTTTATATGTAATAATATTTGAATCAGGACCTTTTGTTTCTTTTTAATTTTTCATTGTTTACAGCTAGCAACAATATTTTTTCCTCATTTATATTTTTTTAAGGCCTTTATAAAGCAGTTAAAGTATTTTATAACTACAATCGTTGTTTTAATTTCAATGTTTCGTCTTTGTATGCTGTACAAAGGCAAAAAAAATACTGAAGTTTTTTAAAATTGTCTCATGTTTCTGAGCTTCATTGCAGCCCGTTGGGATAAACAATAATTTTTTCCACCCAGAATCGCAATCCAGCCTATTGTGAGTAGAATCAAGTTCCACATTATGATGAATATGAATGTTTTGAGATAGGAAAATAGAAAATTCCAGGCATTTCGACAATGGTGGGTTTTCAGACTTATTCGTATTAAATATTTTGCATAATATAACTCAAGGATCGACTCCTGAGTTATTGATACTTACTTAAGAAACGCTCTGTATATATTCTAACCGAGTAAAGAAATTAAGAGATGAAGAATATTTAAATTCAGCCTTTTAAAATTGGAAGCAGCTGAGTTTATTTTTAATTTCTTCTTCCGTGAGCAGCGATGCAGATAAATATTTTTCATGTTTGGAAAATATTGTTGAACGGTGCAGTAAATTTAGCGGGCATGTATTTCTTATCACTAAAATAAATTACGTACATTCTAACTGACTCTTTTTGTGAATATGTTAATTTATTGCAACCGCAATATTTTGTATTCGTAGTCTCTCTTGGTTACCTTAATTACTGAAATATGTAAATAAACGTCATTTGAATATGAAATAACTTACTGCAATTTATTGAATTCTCTGAAAAGCTGACAACAGCCGGATGCACATATGACTTTGTTTGTTCTACGATCGCGTGCTGGTTTTAATTTAATTTAACTTTTATAAGTTATTAATGAATTTTACATTTTTCAGTGAGAGTTGATTAATTAGTTTATTTCTGCCATTCTTAGTTGTTTTTTTTTCTCTTTTAAAACTTTCTGTTTCAGCAGAGATAATTATCAAGAAAAATTTAATCTATTTTTAGTAGACCATTAGCATGTCTGTGAAGTTCAGATCTGTAATTGGTTAAAAATAAACCGCTTATCACTAATTTTTCTAATTAGCCACCAATTCGTTAAGGTGCATATATGCTGAAATAGAAAAAAAAATACTTTGAAGGAACTAGAAGTTTCAAAAGACTGACGTCATAATGAATTTATAATAATTCATTTTTATACTAAACTAAATTTCGCCACAAGTAATATAATTCCTTCTTTCCTTAAAGGTATTACAAGGTACCTTGTATGGAGGTGTTATACAAATTTTGAGGCAACGTATATGCACATCCAATGTCTAAGTATGCTAGGATTAATTTCTGCTTTATAAAAAATTCTAGCTCCTCGAACCCGGCACTCGGGGTTGAAATAGAGGTAAGTATCCTTACCACTTGATCACGAAGTAATAATGAATTCACAAATAAATAATTTTTACAATAGCGGCATGCGGAATATTATTAAAGTACGCGAGTAATTAGTATATTCCAAATCCGCACCGGCTTGGTGGAGTAGTTGGCTAGAGCACACGATGGCAAGTGTGACTAGATAATCTCTCCGTCGTCTGCCGGTTCGAATTCCGCTACTGGCAATGGTAATATCATATCCGTGGAAATGGTCGTGTCCGCATTTTTTCATAAGTGTAACCCTCGCCCGTGCATCTTCGGTTTTGGATTGGGGGGTTGTTTAATTTCTGTGGTGTTTATGTTTATGTTTGTGTACATATCGTATCGTACATAGGTATACAATATACAAAAATAAATGGTTTTATAGAAACACTATTTTAACCCTTTCACTGTGGCGGTCGACTTCGCTATACGAGTCGTTAGAACAGCTGCGGTAATCACTTGCGGCAATATCCGTCTACGATAGTTAATACCCAAAATGATGCTTGTTACTTTTCGTTCTAAGAAAAATATGAAACGCCAACTTGGAGAACATTAAAAGACGTGTGAAACTCTATGTAAGGGACTCAGCTTCCTACAGTGTGTCCCGTCTCAAGTGGACACACCTTGATATTTCGGTTATTATTCAACAGATCGATTTCAAATTTTTCTCTGTTATGAAATTCTTCAAGGCGCATTTTTTATGATTTTCAATATATTTTCAATTGTCACACCAACACTGCTACTGTGTTCACTCAAAAATGTGATTTTTCTATATTTTACTTAGCGTTAGAGATACAGCAAAAAAATTATTAAGAAAAGTTGTTCAGAATCAAAAAATACCTCTAAATACTGAGTTTTATCAAAATATGCTTATTTTGATATTTTTCATAAATTTTGCAATTATTCAGAAATTTAATTGTCAAGTATTAGACTTAGGCAAAGATTACCGTGGAAACAAGAAAATACGCCAAGTGTCATAAAAAATGTCAAACGCGTAAATTCGTCTCTTGCACTAAGGTCTTAATGAAAAAGTTGAGATAATTAGACTTACTGGCGAAAATAACCGTTCTACCAGAGCAGTGGTTCGAGAATTTGAAGTATAACATCCACTACGTCAAATTAGTTACTCAGTTGTTGCGAAAATTAACAGAATTTTCAACCAAAGTGGTAGTGCAATAAAAACCAAAAGAAAAAGAAATAATCGGCAGAATGTAGACCAAATAATTTTAATCGCTTCCAATGACAATCCTCGTAGTAGCATACGAGATATGGCATTAAACTTGACTCGCAAAAATATTTGGAAGTGCCTTCGTCGATACAAATTGAAGCCATTTAAATCCAAATTTCTACACACCTTGGAGGAAGATGATGATAACAGATGGCTGTTTCTGGGCTCAAGGCAATTATCTTATTTATCGACATTTTTTGGAAAAAATTATGTTTAGTGATGAAGTGATATTCACCACCAATGATGTAGTATAGTCACAAAAATGTAGATATTGGACAACAGAAAACCCACATTGGGTAATCAATTGTAAGCGACAGTATTCTGAAAACGTGAACGTGTGGTGCGGTATTTTAGGAGAAAGGATAATAAGCCGTTACTTTTTCTTACAAACTTTAAATGCTATAAGACTGCTACGCTTCTTGAATAACGAATTAATGGAGGTAAATTGATGATTATCCACTGGCAGTGCTAAGGGATATGTTTTTTCAACCGGATCTAGCATCGATTCACAGCTCGATAATTGTCCGACGATGGTTGAATGTTAACCTTCCTCAAATGGATAGAGCGAAATAGTCCATTAATCGAATGACCTCCTAGATCCCCGGATATTACCTCGCTTGATTTTTATTTTTGGGGCACCATAAAAGATAATGTTTACAAAACGAGGCCCCGAACTAGGCAAGAGCTTTGTGATATAATCAGACAAGCTTGTCAAGAAATTAACGATCAAGAACTACGACGAGTAGCAAGGAATAATGAAAAACGCATTGAGAAATGTATTGCTATTGATGGTGGTTTAGTTGAAAACGGCTACATTTAATTACTTAAATAATGTGTTAATATTGTTGCATTTATGGTTATGATTTAGAATTGTTACACAATAAACTGATTTTAAGTACTTTTTGTTTCCGTTTCCACAGCTATCTTTGCTTAAGTCTAATACGTAAGAATTAAATTTCTGAATAATTGCAAAATTTTAAAATTTATATCAAAATACGCATATTTTAATAAAACTGGGTGTCTAGGGGTATTTCTTGATTCTGAACAACTTTTCTTAATATTTTTATTAAATTATTGAAAAATCACATTTTTGAGTGAACGCAGAGGGTTGGTGTGACAATTGAAAATATACTGAAAATAATAAAAAGATGCGCCTTGAGGAGTGTTATAATAAAGAAAAATTTTAAATCTATCTGTCGAATAATAACCGATATATCAAGGGACACACTGTATATGAATGCATCTGCATTGCACTTAAAAAAACACATATCGCTGAGTAGCCCTCAACAAGGAAGCAATCACATATTTTATTTTATTTTATTTATATTTTATTTTATTTTATTTTGATTTTATTTTATTATTTTATTTTATTTTGTTATTTTATTTTATTATTTTATTTTATTTTGTTATTTTATTTTATTTTATTTTATTTTATTTTATTTTATTTTATTTTATTTTTTATTTTATTTTATTTTATTTTATTTTATTTTATTTTATTTTATTTTATTTTATTTTATCTTATTTTATCTTATTTTATCTTATTTTATCTTATTTTATCTTATTTTATCTTATTTTATTTTATTTTATTTTATTTTATTTTATTCTATTCTATTCTATTCTATTCTATTCTATTCTATTCTATTCTATTCTATTCTATTCTATTCTATTCTATTCTATTCTATTCTATTCTATTCTATTCTATTCTATTCTATTCTATTCTATTCTATTCTATTCTATTCTATTCTATTCTATTCTATTCTATTCTATTCTATTCTATTCTATTCTATTCTATTCTATTCTATTCTATTCTATTCTATTCTATTCTATTCTATTCTATTCTATTCTATTCTATTCTATTCTATTCTATTCTATTCTATTCTATTCTATTCTATTCTATTCTATTCTATTCTATTCTATTCTATTCTATTCTATTCTATTCTATTCTATTCTATTCTATTCTATTCTATTCTATTCTATTCTATTCTGTTATTTTATTTTATTTTATTTTATTTTATTTTATTTTATTTTATTTTATTTTATTTTATTTTATTTTATTATTTTATTTTATTTTATTTTATTTTATTTTATTTTATTTTATTTTATTTTATTTTATATTATTTTATTTTATTTTATTTTATTTTATTTTATTTTATTTTATTTTATTTTATTTTATTTTATTTTATTTTATTTTGTTTTATTTTTTTTATTTTATTTTATTTTATTTTATTCTATTCTATTTTACACAAACCAACAGAAAAAATTCCATTTACAGGATTAGAATAGTACAGAATTACAAAGACTAATAAATATACCAATTACAGACTATTAAATGTACAAATAAATTAAACATTACATAGGAAAATCCATAGAGAAAGAAGAGAAAAAACAAAAATAATCAAAAATTAAAAAAAAATATATGTCGTATGTCCTCATGTTGAGGAGGTTATAGGTTCATTTATTTTTTCTCTTTTCCCATTTTTTCTGTTTTTCGTCCTTTTTCTTTTTCTTTTTTATTTTTTTTATTTTGTCAAAAATATGTCAAAATCATCTTGGCGATTATTATAGAAGTTGCACATGTTACATACTGGAGAATATTTCAAAATATTAATAGGTACGCGGAGTTGGTAGATAAAAGCACAGCTCTTGTTTAGATGTGAGTCAAGGGATATGAAAATTTACACAACTGACTATTTCTTCAATCGAGTATACATACCATTGCACAATTTGTGGATAAATGAGATAAAAAGTATTCTCTCCGACATTTCAAAGTTCAGAGAAAATCTGTTCAGCAGAATTTCTTCAGAAAAACCTATGACAGGATAGGAACTATCTAATTTAAATGCCAAAAATTATAGAAATCTGCGCTAATTGATTCAATATTATTAATTTGAATATTGTAGTGCGGATTCCAAACAGGCAAGCATATTCAAGCATTGTACGAATAAATGAATAATGAATAACAGTTTAACAGTGTCGCAGCTGTTAAAATTTATTGCGTAGTATAAATCCCAGTGTTCTATAAGCCTCTGCCATAACGTTCTCAATGTGAGTCCAAAATGACAACACTTTATCGAACGTTAGTTACGCCTAAGTCTTTGAAAGTAATTTGTTGGAACAATATTTGGTCATTTATATGATAATTATATGTGATTTCAGATTATTTGTGGTATACGTCATTATATTATATTTTTGAATATTAAGGTCCAAATTGTTTGTTAACGACCAAGAGTATGTTTGAAAGGTTTGCTTGAAGCTTAATGCAATCGTTTATACATTTAATTCTTGAGTATATCTTGAGATCGTCTGCATATTGTAGAGAGGACACATCCAAATCATCAATAATGTCATTTACATAAAGAAGGGAGCCCAGTATTGACCCCTGAGGGACTCCAGACGTATCGTTGTATTCTATAGACTTGTAACCATTGTAAGATAGATACTGTACTCTATTAGTAAGATATGAAGTGAAAAACATTATTAAGTCCATGGAGCTGCAGTGATTGGTAAGTTTATGAAGTAACTAACTTATTATGGTCAAGTCTGTCGAATGCTTTAGAGAAATCAGTGTAAATAACATCTGTCTACTTATTCATGTCAATCGATTATGCTATGCACTGCGTAATACACATAAGATTAGTGACAGTAGAGCGACCGCTCACAAAACCATGTTGTTGTCGAGGTGATAAGGCATTTTTTACATGTTCATACAAAGAATTGTGCAACAGAAATTCGAACACTTTGGTAACGTTGCATATAACTGTTATTGGTCGAAAATTTGTGATATCAAGTTTATTTCCTTTTACATAGGACAAATTTTAGTGTTTCCATATTTTTGGAAAGGTATTAATTTTTAATGATAGTTTAAACAAAATGCTAAGTGAGATAGAAAATGCGTTAGAACAATCTCTTAAAACAAAGGCAGGGATTCCACCAGGTCAGCAGTTAATTTAAGTTTAACCCTCATCCGCATGAGTGTCTAAAAAGAGCGAATCTGCATGACTTGGGTCCAATGAACCCAACCATTCTACATATCCATTTAAATCGAAATAAGTTCGATTTAACTGTTAATGGGGATAAATAAACTATATGAATATTTATTATAAAAAAAAATACAAAATCATTAAAATTATTATTTGTTAGAGCACTTTGCGCACAGCACTGTCGTCTGACTGTGTTCCCCACATACATTACTCAGACATCTAGAACAAGTTGTTTTAATCTTCCTGTGTTTTTTTGAAGGGCACAGATAACATCGAGTCTTTGCCTTTGTTTTTTGGAGTTGATTAGGTACATTTTCATCGTAATTAGTTATTGTTTTCCCTCGTGTTATTCCATATCCGCAAGAAGCAATTGCACGTCTAATGCCTTCATGTAAATTTGGCTTATTTGATCTCAGTTCAATTTGTTTCTCGGTAAGTTGATATGCTAGCTCTCTTAGGAATAATCTACGCATATATTTCTTATCTTTATTCCAATCAGGATGTATCAATAACCATTAAACAAGTGCATTATATGCTCCGATATCCAAAGTGTTGGAAAATACAACCATTGTCCACCTTTTTGTCTTTCGCTTCGATGAGTATGTTCTTACCAACTTGTCCAAATTATCAACACCCCCTTTGTCCTATTATATTCTAAAATTATTTCAGATTTTTTATGATCCATATGTCGAGACAATGCCGTCCTGATGCATAGTCGACATAAGAATTACTGCTCGGTTCTTTTTTGGAACGTACGAACAAACGGTAACCTTGTCGTTGTACCCAAAGATTGTAGATAATTCTTCACGTCTCTTATCAGGTATCATTTCTTTTGGAAGGAAAGGTTTACTTTTTCTCACAGTTCCAATTATTGTTGTTTTTACTTAGCAACGATTGTGCTAATTCGTAGTCTGTGAAAAGATTGTCAAATGTTATGTTCCTTCCGTTATTGTACATTACACAAATCGTTTACAACTCTAGGGCTTTGCCTTCTTTCGGGTGCGTCATTTTCTTTTCCACAGTATAACTGAGTATTTATGTAATAACTATTTAGGGCATCAGCAGCAACCCAAAATTTTAAACCGTACTTGTGCGGTTTGGATGGTATATAAGTTTTTACATGTTTACCTTGACCTCGCCAAGGATACAGTTGCTCATCTACCGTAATGTTGACATCAGAAATGTAATTTTTCTTACAGTTATCCACAAATAAATTGAAATATTGAGATATCAGTCCCAACTTTTCAGTTGCTCTTCGCCCCTCTCTAGTTGCTTCGTCGTAAAATCTCATACACCGCAAAATTTCCTCGAATCTATTGATACTCATTGTAGCTCTAAAACGTGCCATTCCGACTTCTTCATCCCATAATTCTCTGAGATCTTGATTTCTTGAATGGAAAACACCCGCCAACAAACATAGGCTAATAGCTGCATTTGGTTCAACTATGTTAACATTTTTCCAAGATTCATTGTAGATTGACGTACCTTTCTCATTTGTATGTAATAAAATGATTTCCTTCATTTCTAGAATAATGAATAAATCAAAAGCTTCTTTAAGGGTCGTTGGACGTACACCTGGATCTGGAGACCCAGGATTTCTCAGTTTGCTGATATTATGTTGAGCAGCTTTTCTTTTTTGCCTTTTTAGGAGTTTTTTTCGAGTCTATTTTACGGTTGCGTGAAAACATAACGTTTCTCTGGAAAGTGGATAACGGTATATTGTCCTCCGAATCATACTCTGAATCACTTTCTGAAGATATGCTTTCACGATCTGTATGAGCATTATTATTTTCGATGTCAACTAACACGTTTGGAACATCTAAAAGAGACAATTTTTATCATAAATAAAACTCACATAATAAAACTCTGAATCATACCTTCTTGATCGCTAGAAACACTATCACTATCCCTTTCGTCATTGTTGTTTTCCCTCGTCCTTCTTCAAGAAGTTGAAAAAATTCTGACTGTGAAAATCCTCTTTCTAAATTGATAAAATCCATATTTTTACAAGTGGAATATTAGTGTAAACGCTGAACTATTGTTACTACTACAAGAGACACACGTATATATACTAGATTAATGAAAGTTCACAACAGTACATGTGATGAGACGAGTCCATTTTCGTATGGGGTAAGGTCGCAAAAAACTTCACTATTCTGTATGAGTTGGGTCCAATGGGCCAAATCTCAAATTTAGACTCAAGTTTTAGTGTTATTATGATTAAATAAGAATATACAATTACATGTACTAAGTGTGCATATATTTAGGGAAAATTACATTTTATTTCATATTTTTGATGTGAAATATAAAAAAACTACAAACGTTTAATATGCACGGTGGGTCCATTGGACCCACACTCATGCAGATGAGGGTTAATATATCTTTTAGCTTGTAATACTTGCATTCCAGAAAAATAATTTATTATTAGGTTGCTATTAACTCGGCAGCTTTCATAGTTGTTGGTTTTGGCTTGTTGTAGTGTGTACGAGAATAGGATTGTTCAAAAAAATCAGCAAATACGTTGACTATATTGTTTGGGTTATTTATAGAAGATTCGTTATACACCATAACATTGGATATATTGCTGACTCCTTTTTTACTATTAATATAAAATATCTTTAGAGCAGAGGCGTAACTAGCAATTAAAGCGCCTGTGGTCATCCAAAAAGACTGCATGCACTAGTCGATCTTTTAAAGAATTTTTTCAAAAACTTTTTTGTTTTTCGTCCAAAGGAACTGAAACTTTTGCACAGGATAGTAAGTCTCCAAAGTCGACAGGGCCTTTGAGGGGGTGTTTTTTCATTTATCTTTTCGATATCACATTCCTTCACGAGTTATAAGGATTTTTTGTCAGTTTATATATCACATATTTAACTTATCTTCGATCTTTCAAAGAATTTTTTTGTATTTGTATATATTTTTTTGCAACAGCTAGGCGTCAATAGTTAACTCCTGAGTATCCACAACACATGCTGCTGATTTACTGGAACTAGAAATTACTAGTGTGCAGTGTTGTGTTTAGTGAAACATTTATTGCTTCTGTTATTTTGGACAGATAGTACAAAATCGCCAATTAAAAGCTAATATATCATTTATCGTATCTTAATATGTGTATGTCATCGCGGTATCCTGGGAGAACCTCTAGTTTTAACGTTATATACTAACCACGAGACCAGGTACCTCCCACTTTATTTTCCAAGATAAAAATTTTAAATTAAGGTGTAGGATAATAGGCATAAAAATTAATTTTTTGACAACGAGACCCAAAATACGCTTCCGGTTTAAGCGGAAGTATTAGTAACTCTTTTATTTTAGATAATTTTATTTTTTAGTCTTGTCCGATAGAGGTTTGAATTACCTTTACAATAGTTTTTCAAAATCAAAGTCGAATTAGACATAACCTGAAAAATGAAATTATATGTGATTATTAGGTGGTCCTGAAAGTCATATTTTTAAAAAAAACCGAAAGGTATTTTTAAACATTTTCCACCCAAAACAAATTACTTTGTTGCAAATTTAATGAATTTATGACATTTTTGTTTAAATAAATATTTTATAAAAATAAAGTCAAAATTCATTTTTTAATGGTACCTTGTGTATTTTCTATGTGCATTCGGTATAATATTAAATTACCTTTCTATCACAATTTTAAAACTTAAAATCGGTCCATAAATGGACTTGAACTGCAGTTTGAATTTCGAGATGACACAATGAAGATTTAACATTTTTGTCAGTAATTAACAGAAAATATTAGTATGCTTTGAAATGCCTAGGCGAAGAGAAAACCTAAATAAATCAGCCACAAATAGTTATTACACTTCCGTAGCAGACTACTCCTTGATATAAATAAATTTGTATCAGACGGAGAAGTTATGCTTAAGTTTTAATTGAGAATGACCACTAATAAAGGATTTTTACCTAATGAAAGAGAAACTTTCTAGAGGCAGTCACAAACACCATTCGTAGACCGATTTCTGGTTGTTGCCTTCATCAATATGACGTTGGTGCATGCAACATCGACATGGACAAGGATCTCGGTATTATACTATGTGATAGTAGAGTACTAACGAGTTATAAGATATCTCCATCTACCAGCAGTCAACCGGAATAGAAATAAATTGGAAAAATTATCCACCACAGCACTAATAAAGTTATAATAAAATACCAATGTATTTACTAGTAAGTAACGCTGTTGTGTGATTCCGCTGTATGATGAACAACTTCTTGCCCGGCTCTTGTGATAAGTAAAAATAAATCAAAAATTGTTTAGCGGTCTACAAAAAGTATTAGATATTAATTAGTTTTTAAAGTAAAATCTAAAGGCGATATAGTTTGTTTATCTCTTTGTGAACTTTTGCTTTCATTACACAAAATGTAAGTATACAAAATTACTAATTTAAGTAAAGTGGGTACTAAAATATAAGAATATCCAATTCATCTCCTCCAGATGGCTGCGAGGGTATATTTATGTAAATAATAAATTAAAATTTAAATGTAAAACATTATTATGGAAATACATGTCTTTGCAGTAATTCCTGTTGACTAAAAACATCTTCCTCTAATGAAGGATTTATAAAATCGCATGCCCCTAGCAGGATATTACTTCGAGGAATACGAGGAAATCCTGTGTAATAACGAATGATTCTGAAGCACCGCGTAAGGTTGCGACCTCAAAACAAGTTAAATTACAATTCCAGGAGACAGTTAAATTGATCACTGAACCAAAACTATGCGCAAATCATTAATTACAAGCTGCAATTTGCTCTTTTGTCGCTGGAAACTATTCGCCGCCTATATTGAATCTCACTCATTATTTCTAACGGCTTAAAGTCAGATCAAGTTTATCCCTTAATGGTTTTAAAGTCAAAATTAAGTATTCACCAAATATTTTCTGCGGTAATAGCTTGGATTTATTAAAATAAATTAATCAAGTGAATGTCCAAATATGAGCATTTCATGAAAATATACTGAATTGCAAAAAAAAACGTTGCATCCAGTTATTATAGAGTAAATGAATTGATTTTCCAATATGACATACAGTAGGGAAACAATTAAATGATTCGAGTTCAGTTAAATTCAATACATATTAAGTAATCGTTTTTTAATAATGTATTAGTTCACCATGCGTATTTATATATGCTTGTACTCTTCTCACATGTTCTGAATGAGTCGTCTATAAATTTGAGGTAACTCATATCAGATCGTCCGAACCTCATGTAGGACCTTTTTAATGTCCTTAGGAGTAGGGGTAACGTAAAAATTCATGGATTTATCATATATTCACCGACTCTATTGGTTCTAAAGCAGGAGATTTTGATGGCCATGGAAGAACCTTCACATTTACATTTCTCAGTACAACTGCTGCAAGTGGTCGCAAATTATCTTGTTGGATTACTCCATATTATCCATTAATGGGAATACAATTAGTACGAGTATCATCAATACATCTTCGGGTGTTTAAAATCCCCTCAGTGAATACCAGGACTGATCTAAATATTTCAAAAAATAATAATAATAATAATAATAATAATAAGGGATGCTAAGGACCGGCAACCTCCGCGCGGTGCACCTTGGACAGACAGAGGCAACTCTGCCTGACAAATGCCGGCCGGGGGTACCTGGGCTAAACACCCTGGTACTCTCACAACTCGGGTTTCATATAACATAAGAAGGGCCTCTCATAATCGACCCCAAGCGGATGGGGGTCAGAGACATGTGGGAGGGGCTTTACTGGATGGTCTCAACGTTGACAACCAAGGCATTGACCATGGACACTTTAAGTGGACGAGGGAACTTCGGGATGACTTTCTGACCTGCCGAGAGAAAAGCGAACCTGAGCGAAGGGGATACATGGCGCGATTGCATGCACTTTGGTGCGAAATGCATCCACAGCATCGCGCCTTCTCTCAACAACACCTGAGAGATCAAATATCCTTCTTGCGCAGGACAGGTAACGTAAGGGTTCCCCGTCAGCTGGAGGAACTGTCAGCCGCAGTCCCACCGCGGCAATTACCAGCTGATGGGGAACATCCCTTAGAGTTCACCGGTGTTGACTTAAGGACTAGAGTTAGCCTTAACACCAGGGCTAACCTAAAGCCACAAGACCTGGCTAGATTGGACGAGGTCATCGATGAGGAACTTCTAGAAAATGCAGACATCTGGCAACTCAACTGTACCGTGTACAACACCACGAAGCAACTCGTTCCCCGTGAGAGGTTAATCAATCACGAGGTCGAGAAAGCCAAGCGACGCGGCGTGTGCAAAAAATCAAGGGCAAGAAACAGTCGGCCAGACAACAAGCTTCTTGGATCCAAAGTGTGGTTGAATACAAGACGAATGGTAGAGTTTTTACTCTGGCATAGCAGCCGGATTAAGACGTCAACACCATACTCTAAATCTGACAGTGATGCTTATTATCAAGCAGCACTGTTCAGATATGATCCGAGCACTCATGACAATAAACAAAATATTGAGGAGGCGAGTGAGGAGTATGGAGCAAAACAATTTGTTCCGTACTAATCCTTCCCGCCTCTTTCAAGAGTCACAGCGTGTTGTGGATAATCCGCCGACTGTAGAAGATGTCGAAATCTTCTGGAAGGGAATCTACGAAACGATGTGTCCATTAAACAGCGACACTTCAGCAATTGCACACTTCGTGGCTCTGTGCCACAGACAATTTGAAGAGTCAGAAGAAGTGTGCCTGGCAATCAGTACGGAAGAAGTCCAACAAGCACTTGTTGGTACCAAGAACTTCGCTGCCCCAGGTCCAGATGGCATTAACAACTGGTGGTGGAAGAAATATCCTTCCACTCACCGCCGTTTGGCGTAAGTTTTCAACTTATAGTTGAACGAGGGGCAGCAGAATCCGGACTGGTTCGTCGAGGGACGTACTACGCTTATCTCCAAAAAGGGAGATTTTCCGATCCTAGGAATTATAGGCCGATCACTTGCCTCAACTCCTGCTACAAAATATTTACACGTATCTTGTATGCTAGGACACTAAAGTCTGTTGATCCGGTCTTCCAGCAAATAAACGAACAGCGTGGTGCCAAGACGGGCCTGGCAAATTGCAAGGACAACCTGCTGATAGACCGCTGTATTACATAGGATTCTGTGCAATACAAGTGGAATTTATCGATGGCCTGAATCGATTACAGCAAGGCATTTAATGCAATATCGCATGAGTTATTTTTTGCATTTGCTCGAATGTCCTGCGGTACCAGCACCACTAGGGAGATGCATAGAACAGCTGCTGCCGCTCTGGAAGACTCGCTTCACCATAACATCAGGTGCACAACGGGTCACGACAGGGCAGGTGGCATTCGGGAGAGGAGTTTTCCAGGGTGACTCCCTGAGTCCTCACCTCTTCTGCATCTCACTGCTACCGTTGTCTATTGGGCTCCGCCAAACCTGCGGATATCAATGTAGACCACCTAACGACCGGAGGCATAAGGTCACCCATCTACTTTATATGGATGACCTTAAACTTTATGCCTCCGGAGAGCGTGAACAACAAAACGCTCTTAGGGTGGTCGAAGAATACACGTGGGCCATTGGTATGGAGTTCAGGTTGGACAAATCTGCAGTCATCCACCTCAAGGGAGAATGATGCGTGAAATTCTCTGAAGATGCGCAGCTCGCAGACGGAAGCATCCTAAAACATCTGGATGCCGAAGAGACCTATACATATCTGGGTGTGCAACAAAGGCACATCCAGGATGTAACACAAATAAAGGATTCTCTCCGCGGCAAGTACAGACACCGCCTCCGAAATATTTGATCTTCCGAACTTTCGGGGAAGAACAAGGTGTCTGCAACTAATATGCTTGCCGTTCCGATTCTGCTCTACTCCTTGGGAGTAGTAAAGTGGACGGTAGATGAGCTGCGCCAATTAGACAGAGATACCCGCAAGATGATGAATATTCACAAAGTGTTCATCCTAGATCGTCCGTTCCTCGCGTGTACCTCCCACGTCAACGGGGGGGCCGAGGACTCTTGAGCCTGGAATGTACGCATGGCAGAGTAGTACTGAGTATCGCATGTAACATACTCAAGAGCTTAGATCCTCTCTTACGGTTTGTGAAAAATCACGAAACTGTAGGAGTGGGACCAGGATTGTTCAAGGCAGCAAAAAGAGCCGCAGACGAACTCAGTCTCGCATTTGATATCAGGTGAGGAGGCCGGTGAGATGCTGATGTAGAGTCAGTCACCGAACTTCAGCCAAATCGTCTGAAAGCCCGAATTAAAGCTGCCGAACTGGAAAAACTGCTTCGGAAGCATGTCTGTAAACCATAGCATGGTGTCTTCTATAAGAATATAGAAACGCTGGGTTTATCCACCAGGCTAACATTCGTCTTTTTAAGGTCAGCCGGGCTTAAGTTAGAGACCGAGGAATACATTGTGGCCTGCCAGGATGGTGTTATCAACACCTTGGTCTACCGTAGCCGCGTGTGGCGTGTAGAGGTTCCCTGATATCAACTGCAGAACCTGCCGTCAAGCGCCGGAATCGTTCATGCACTTACTTTCTGCATGCCCTATATAGCGATTTCGGCCTACATCCACTGACATAACGCGGCGTTACGTGTGCTATACTACCAGCTAAGGCACTCGTACGAGGTAGACCAGACACCAGTACTGCCTTACGTCCCCGGAGATATTGAGTCCGTGGTCGAGAACGAGAAATGCCAGATTTACTGGACTGCTCGTTCCCGACGGTCAGGCTAATCCAAGCTAACAAGCCTGACATAGTCCTCTTCGACCATCCACTCAAGGTGATGTATGTCATTGAGATCTCGGCACCTGCGGAGAAACATATCACCTTGAAGGAGGGAGGAGAAACGAACCAAATATCG
>JANEYF010004682.1:0-16140 GCA_029963845.1 Rhamnusium bicolor | reverse complement strand
GAAAATAAAGGTGAAAAATTAGATTTATTAGAAATATTAGAAATTAAAAAACGGTAAAAAAATAAAAACGTAACAAATGATTAAATAATTTTTACCAGTCATGTCATTTTACACAAAATAGTATAAGTTAAAAGAGAATTTCCATCGTTCCATGCCATAAAATGTATTACTTTACAATTATATTGTACTACCCAGATGCGACATATAAGTAAAGAACATGATATAGAATCTAGTATCATCTGTACTCTTGAGAAAGGCCTAAAAAGCCGAAACACGTGTAGAATTTTAATAAGATATTTTGAAACATTTAAAATCAAAAAGTTTCTTTATTTTTAATAGTTTATATGTTTTGAACCCTCCTGAATCCATTCTGACTTTTTAATCAATGATGTCAGTCGGTTCATGTATGTGTGTGTGTGGAGGGTGTGTGTGAATGTGTGTGTGTATGTGTGTGTTTATCCACGATGACTCAAAAATAACAATGGGAGAATTCCCAAATTTGACAATTAAGATACTCATAACATTTTAGGTGATACATTAAATTTGGTGAGTGTGGTACCCCCGATGAGACATAATGAATGAAAGAAAAGTAAGGTACAATTTCGGGAAAAAAAAGTTTTGTTGCATTTCTGGACGAATCTCGACGAATTATGGCGAAAAACATAACTTTAGAGAAAAATTCTGACTGCATGTCTGTAGTAGCGCAATAGCAGCCACAGTTTTGAGATAAAGCTTTCAAATTTGGTACACATGTTCTAAAGACCAAAGGCAATGATAAATTCGGTGATGAGCAAAATTGGCCTGCTGAAAGGAGGACCCAAACTTTTTTGTATTTGACTACAAAAAATATATTCTTCATGAAAGATTATGAATCGGGTCTATTATATCAAGCCAATAAAATATATTTGTCAAGTATTTAAATAAAGCTGATATAAACAGAAATTTTTTACACAATTGACCCCATAAAATAGGGTTAGAATAAATTTCGCAGTTTGACATTTCAAATGTCTAATTTAGTTACCAGTGTCAATATGTCAATAAGAAATTATTAAAAAATATGACATGAATTATTATTGACAGTGTCGAGGAACACTAATAATTAATTACTTAAAAATTGAATGAAACATTTCAAGGTACGCTTTTAAAATTTAATAGAGATACGGCAAGAATTAAATTAAAATGATTATTTTTAAGTCAGGATGTTATACACTGATCTAAGAACGTTATGTGCTGGCTACATCAGATATTTTCTAATTACTTTCAGAAAAAAATTACCACCGTTTTCAGAAAGTTATCTTGTTTGCAGTGATTCTCCTCATTCGTCTACTATGGCGATAAAAACAATATTTCCATCATTTTTAAAGCGAGTTTATTGCCTTGTGTATAAAACTCACTCTTTAATCATTTTCAAAATAGGATGTGGCAGATCAAATCAGTGTGGAAAACAACTACTAATAGCAACCTCTAAACAATGCTATTCCTGACGTGTCATCTTCTTTCAATGAGGGCTAACGTTTTCAGGCTCACTAGTTGGCGCCACTGGTCGAGTAATGTCGTATCAAAAGTTATTGTTAGGCGCGTAAAAAGTTTATAGGGTTTTATTATAATTATTTCATACACCATCAAATAAAAAAACCTTGTTAATTGTGCCTCAGTGTTGTGCAATTCTATTTTGTAAGGAAACAAAAGGCGGACATATGCTTCCAAGAGATAAAACTCGCATAAAACAGTGGTAGGTAGTGATTCACAGGGATAACTTTACTCCTTCGAAACATTCGTGTGTTTGTAAGAAATATTTTAATACTGACGATTATGCGTTACCAAAGGAGTCTACCACAGAAAACCGTAAGTAATAATCATGCATATTCATTGTTTTCATTATGCTCATTCTTGATATAACCTAACTTTTAATGACATAAGACACCTCTGATAGGTACAATAATTTCCCTACTGAGCAAGTAAATTACTACTTTCCCTTCTGCCATCATTGTGTTAATAAATGTTTTTCAGCTAATTTTTTAAAAAGTACTAAAAACTAGCGTTAAAAAACCATAGTAAACATTAACGTTCCGTGACATAGACAGTACCCTACACTAATGTCTCTCGTGGTGAATTCAAGCGCGGTAGCCCTCATTGCATTGAATTTCAGAATTCTTTTAAAATTTTTCCACAAGTGGAAAGTAAAAATATCGCGAATAAATGATAAAAATTTGCGACAGTGGGTAGAGTAAGAGGGCGGAGTTTTTGTGTTAGAGAAATTGCAAATTTTTTGAAGAACGCCTTTTTTGTAATCATGTAATTATAATTAGGTATATTTAGTTAAGATGTATACAATGCATGTGTTCTATTTCTTTCTCAGTAAAACATTGGTTGAGTGGAAGGACACTTAGAAATAAACTCCCCCTAGAAGTTTTCTTTTTTTAAATTTTTTCTGTTTACTTATTATACATGGTATATAAAATAATCGCAAATAAAGACATTTGTTATTAAATAGGTTTCCAAAATCTACAAAGAAAGTTCACCTTGGTTCACACAGCTAAAATCCAACGAAATTTCAGGGTATCCCGTTTTTATTTTTGACCACTTTAATTTAATTAGCAAGTATACTAAGAAAAACTGAGCCTGATTACAATATCTGCATATTATTATGCAAGATATATTTTAAATTGCCTAAATTGCTATAAAAATATGTTCATTTGCTTTAACATCTTGTACAACTTCAAAACAATAAAAAAATTGTCCTTAGAATACCGTTATTATTTTTTAAAAGCTTTCCTAATATTGAATAAAAATTGTAGAGAAATTGCACAACGGCAATAATAATAAAAACGACAGGGAAACCAATACAACTGTGTTTTTATAAAACAATTCTCATTATATTTCCAAGAGTTGTCGAGTTCATCCAAATAATATAATGCTTTCTTCTGAGATATAAAGATAATAAATATGAAATCAAAAAAAACTGAATTAATTTTGTTAAATTTTATGCGTTCAACTGAACATTTCAATTATTTCTATTTTACACTGATTATCCATTTAAAAAAGATTAATTATCTATCAGTGATGTGGAGAATCTTAAAAGATGCTCTGTTTAAATCAAGTTAGGGTATTCATCGTTCGCTGTTGGGCCGTTCGGCTTTATTTATAGGGCTATGAAAAGCGAGAGAACACAAATAACAATTACGTTCTGTAAACAAAGCCAGTGTACAATGTATTTTCATTGGTGGCTATAATTACTAATTTTAAGCAATAAATTACAGTAAACAAATTATAATGTGGTCAAACAAAATCATTCTGCTGAATACAGAATTTAGAATTTATTTATTCGTATACATGGTATGACCTAAACAATACCTACTGGTTACTTTTCTCATAAAATAGTATATTTATTGTCAGAATACGAGGCTATATGCAATATGCATACTTACCTAAATTATTCAAGGAATTTTGAAAAACAATTTTCAATGCTTTTATTTTTAAGTGTTTCTGAGCCTATTGTATATTGCATCTCTACAGAGGTATTATGGGTAATAAAACTTGAATCCAAATATAAAATTGTCCTGCTTACATTATTATGCATCGTTAAAGGGAATTATATACGAGAGACCTACATATTTACTCTAATTTTAGATGAAGAACAAGAATACGATTCATGGAAAATGAACAATCAATGAATTTTATAACTTTCGTATTCATGGAGCCTAAATAACCTACGTTGGTTAGTTTTATGTTGTGGTCCTTGAATTAAGACGTAACCTATTGTATATCCTTAACTCCATTAAATTGCAGAATCAGTGTAACTGATTTTGTTATATTAATTATACACAACTAGCATCAAAGTCACGGGAAATCAGATCGGAAATTCGACTAAGTAGTGGTTACGTAACTATCACTAGATTTGTAGCTGCAGAAAGAATTGCCTTCAATTGGAACTTAATAGTAGTGTTAACGTAGTTTTTACTGGTGGAAGGTATTAGATAGTTCCATAACCCCTAAATAACTATTAAGGTATTTGTAACTGAAGAGTTACTAGAGTATTCAGTACTTTAAAGTAGCAACTGATAGTAGCAATGACGATTCCATAATATTTAAAAGTTACCTAAAAGTTAGCATTATTTTAAATTGTCGTTAAAAGTTTCTGCGACGTCTACTTAATATCTACTATTCCTTCTATTATGGAACTTTTTACTAACATTTAATATTAAATCTACGTTATGGCTACTTAATGATTTTTTCCTTCCAGATCCACCTGCCTCATATAGTCGCGGTGACACTGGAGCCAGCGCAGCTTATTGTGTCCCATCCCTAGTTATCTATACCCTTCTGGTGATTTATGTGCTGCTCATTAGCCCATACAGTCTATGTGCAAGTGTTCTCGGATTCATTTTTGTTCACCCAAAGATATTTTGTCTTTTGTGGCACAGCGCCTCGCATTGACAAAATATATGTTCCGCTGTTTCCGGCACCTTTCCTGCTTATCGTAAGCAGTTGCAGAGCTCTTTTTTTGACCCAATCCGATATGCACTTTGGCACTGTAAGTACTAGTTCTGGGCCAAGGTATGCTGTAGTTGATCCTTGGTTGGCAAGTTCGTCAACTTTGTCCCATTTTGTCCTAGTACCCAGATTAGTTTGACTGTATTCCGTTCTGCCAAGGCTTTGAGTTCTTCTAGGCTTCCCCATATATCTTGACATTACTTTACAGCATTTTAGTGCCTTCACTGCTGCCTGACTGTCTGAAATGATATGGATCTGCTTGTTTGTATAAGCTCTCCATGAGTTTTTGCGAACACTGTAGAGTTGCATATATTTCGACCTAGAATACTGTTCTGCGATTCCCAAATGCATAGCTAAGGCTTTCCCCCAGGGTTTTCAGAGTATATACCAAACCCTGTGCCTGTTGTAGTCCTGGATTCGTCTGTGTACCAGGTAAGCTCTTTTGTTAAGGAAGTCTGGTGTACCTTCCTTCCTTTGTTCTCGATCTGATATGATCATCTCTAAAGGATGATGGGAGGAGTATTTGGGAGCTAGGAACTATGTGGTCTGACAACATCTCAAGGATGAGGCCTGCCACAGTCCTTTCATGACTCGTGTGCGGGTTGTGACACATCAGCTCCCCAGAATTTGCAGCTTGAGGAACCTTATCCTCTTCTTCTATTGTATTACTATGTGGAGTGAGGGGGAGGTTTAACAGAGCTCCCGTTGCTGCAGTGGGGTTCGAGCGCATTGCCTCTGTTATATCCAAGCAAGCCAGTCTTTGTTACTGGCTTAGTTTGTTTGAGGCTGTTGCTTGCAGCACCTTATGCCACCATACCAGGGCTGCATATGTAATTCAGGAACTTACAACCATAGTATAGAGGCCAATGCACCATACCAGCCTTGAGTCCCCAGGTTTTGCCACAGATTAACCTAATTACTGTTAGTGTAATTTTCGATTTACATATTATTTTATCAATGTAAGTTTGGAAACAATTATGATCCTAAGATACTTTACCATCCCAAACAATGTTATTTCTTCACCTAGGAGTTTTAGAGGTGTTGGCCCCTCTAGGTATCTTCTTCTTGTGAATAGGATAACAGCGATTTTTTGGGGACTTATCTTAAGTGTCTCCATCTTCACCCAGTCCTTATTGACGTTTAGGGCTTTCTGCACTAGTTCCCGAACCGTGCTGTTAAATTTACTACTTACTGTGATGACTATATCATCAGCAGAGCCTTTTATGGTAAATCCTTTTTTGCAGAGTATCTCGAGAAGCTCGACCACTACAAGGTTCCACAAGAGAGGGGACTCTGCAGACACCTCTTCGCCACTTGAGCTCCAAGCGTCTCGCCAAGCATAGAATACCGCCCTGCCTCTCCTCCATCCTCCTGATTAGTTGGTGGAGTGCTGTCTCTATTGACTTTCCTGCTTGGTATGAATTTTGGTGCACTGTCTGTCAAGCAGTTTTTCCAAGGTCTTAAGTATAATACTAAATAAAGATACTTAAAAGTGATTTTCACTATCCGTATGAGATCAAAATGACTGAATAGTTGCAGTTACTTTTAAAATTACAATGAAGTTACTTTCACCAAACTTCAGTTTATGTAGTATCCAACTTAAAATTGAATTTCAAAACAACAGCCACATAAAGAAGATTTATCATCAAACATAATCGCTTATAGAAAACTATGAAACCAAGCAGGATAGTTAAAAATTGGCAATTCTTTATAATATGATACAAACATTGTAATAGATTATTTCGCCATAACGAAATCATTGTCGTCGGTATCAAAAACTATGAGTACATAAGTGCTCCGTCAAATACAGATTTTCCTCATTATTATGATTTCAAAAATGCTAGCATGCGTCACGTTATCTAAAAAAATTTTTGATGTATTTGGATTTTAGTATTAAAATATCTTTAAAGATTTTGTTAAATGTGGTTGCCTTTGAAAGCAGGAATTAACCATGACAAATACTGATTTTTGAGGAACATTACTTTGACGAGTAAATTGCATCTTTATTTACTACGTTTAACAGAATCATAAACGATATTTTAATACCAAAATCCAAACATCAAAAAAATATTTTGAGATAACATGACACGTATGGTATTTTAGAAATCAGAAAATTGAGGAAAATCGAATTATTTTAAATTATACGGGTGTCCTATTTAAAAAAGATGTCAATATGCCATATTTCTTAAACGCGATGCGCAAATGTTTTTTATTCAAAATTTGAGTTCTGCGAACAAAATTAGTTAAGAAGGTCTTTACACCTTTTTGACAACGTCAAAAATAATCAAATTATTCCAAAAAAGGGCATTTTCGCGTGATGACCCTGTACGTACCTTATGTAATACTCAATTAAATATTATCCAGATAAGGAGGGGGGAGGTGGTAGTTGTGTGTATGAAATGCATGTAGTTATTTTTTAAATATCTTGAGATGGGCTAGTTTATAAAAAAAAAGTTGTGAAGACATTTGTGATTATTGAAATGAAGAGCGTAATAAATATCTATATAAAAGTCATCTCAATTAATAGCCGAACTATGTTCGAGGTGTACATCGAGAGTTTTTCGAATTCGCGTTTCTATTACTTCGAAAGTATTAGTCTGAGGAGAAATATACATAGGACTTTTTTTAAAGTAAAGTTAATAGTTTAATTTAATTTTATATACCACCATTTTGGATGCATGTAAAATAGAAAACTAGTTATCGCACAAGAACTAGATTTTAGTAACTAATTTGCAAAATTAAGGACAGTGGTCGATCTCAGGGTCAATCACATTTTATATTTTCCTAACCCCTATTCGAAACTATGAAGAAACAAAAATCTCATCAGTTTGACATTTTTAATGGGTTTTTCTACCTGCCGCACAGTGGACGGAAACGCCGAAAATCTGGCCAAAATATAAAGGCATTGAGCTATTTTACTGAAATTGCGCCTACAGGGTTTTTTTTGTGTCGCTGATCAAGAATCCGAAGTTGAATTTTGAAAAAACAAAATGGCGGCCATGAAATCCCACCAAGACATACCAAAAATCGCCAATTATCGCTGTATTTTTACAAGACTTTGTATACAGTTTTTTTGGGTCGCTGATGAAGAATCCCATATAGAATTCCAACAAAATTTCGGTCAAAAATATATACATAGTTCAAAAATTATTATTGAATTGAAGCGAATTCATGTGTTTCATTTGTTTCGGGAAAATTAGGATCTGGGGAATGTAATAAAAATGTGTAATGACTTTGAACGCATGAGTTGAGAACGCATGACGTCCTCATTTCATGAGAACGCATTCAAAAGGAGCCCACTTTATGATGCACGAATGTGCATGTACCGTGCATTTGCGCACAATTTGGTCAATATCTCGCAAAGATGCAAAAAGATGCAGCTAATTTTTTATACACTTTCGAAAAAAATGTTCATTGAACACATTCCAATAAGTTTCAAGACCAACCATCACCAACCGCGTAACTTATGGCTTTTTTTGTGGAGTTTATGAATCGCTGCATGTACAAAAATGCACTCCACTTCGATAATTATTTACTAATTACCATATAAATAAACTGATCTGATACTGAGATATTTTAATTGTACTTACTTTTTGATGCAGAATCTATTTTTATGACAGAAAACTGCACTTTGAGAATTTTTACACGCAGACAAAATTTATCGATTTTTGAAACGTTGCGAGCTGCCGAAGTAACGCGCTGCACGGTCGCATAATAAGTAATTTCCTCGCTCAGGTAGTGAACCCGGACCGGTATTAACGGTCGTTTCTAATGCTGGGGTACCACTACAACGATTTAAAAGTTTCCATTTCAAAAATAAATCTTCATTTTTTTAATTTTGGCCAGCTTTTTGGCGTTTCCGTCCACTGTGTGCCGCCTAGACTATTTGGAATAATTATTTATGAAAAATATGTCGATTAGCTATCTTTAAAAACGCATTCTCAGGATGGCTGAACCTGTCGACAGCCTCTGAACAGTGGTAGAGTGGGGAGAATGATTAATAAAGGAATGATAATAATTAATTAGTTACTAAAATATTAACATATTTATGAGTTTTGGCCCATGATTGTCACGTGACATGACAACAATTCACAAGTACTAATTTTTTTATTCTTGTTGATATAATGAAACAAGGTTCAGTGAAGAAATTTTTAAATATTTTGTGTTTGACTTGGTGTTTCATCCAGTGAATTTGTGACGTTTTAACAGACCACCGATAAATTTATTCACATTGTTCCATGCACCATATTTTAAAAAATTCTCTTTAGAAGGTATGAAACATATCCGTTTGTCATTTCATGGCATCATACCTGTTTAAACGTATAGTTAAACGGCTTTCTAAGGTTTGTTTCATCCGTTTAGGCAATTTGCATATACATCATAAACACGCAAAGACAAAGAGCTTTTGTCACAAAAATATCCACATCACTGAGAATATATAGAAAATGAGACACTAGGGCTCTCAAGTTAGCGTTGGAATGGAATATTTCTTCATATGTAAGATTATTTGAGACATTTTATATATTTCAGAATTGTATATGAGTGAAACTGTATCTTTTGTTATTTCATATAATAAGGTCTCTCATATTTTGTATCGTGATTAAATATTAATACAAGATGAAACTGGGACTAGACTTCTTTTTCAGTTGGATGGAAATATTTAATATTGTATTTGTACAAGGTGATTTTGAAAGATGGGGCTGAATTTTAACCACATAGAAAACAGAAAAATACGAAGTCCTGATTTTTTATATTTCGAAATTTTGATTTCTTAGGAGATTTTTGGGGGAATGAAATTGTCTAGCAAACATTCGTATTTCATTGGTAGTTAATTTAATTAATTAATTTTTACAGCAGACTTTTTAATAGCGTAATGAGTAATTCTGAACTTAAAAATGTCTAAACAGACTTAAAGACTAAAAACATATTCTAACGGATCACAACTTTTAAATTGTTTAAAAAAGAGTTTTCCGGAAATACGTCGAATCTAATTCAGATCTTTTCTTCAAGTATATGTATCTACCACATTTGCCTATAATTATTTAATCAAGGGCGGATCCAGGAGCTCCCTAAGGAGGGGTCAATTGACATAAATATTGAAAAATACCTAATAAGAATGCCAGAAATGGTGTGTGTATTAGAAAAAATACAGGCATTTTAAGAACATCTTTTTTATGGTAAGTTTAAACTTAAGTACAAATAAAATAAAACGACTTACAAGGCTAAAAACTTAATAATCTCACAGATTTGGTTATAAACTATTTAATGTTTAATAAATAATATTAATAACATACATAAATAAAACAATAAACATAATTCTTTAATCTCAAAACTAATAATCTCACTAATTTGGTTATAATTTATGGTTTATAACTTATAAACTATTTAATGTTTAATAAATAATATTAACACAAATAAATCTCGCTATACCAGTCTGTCCTTGTAGGTAAGAAGAAAAAAATAATGTATCTATATGATGAATTCTAACCTACGTTTTGATTTTGCAAAACGATTCAAAATTTTTATATCAATATTCAAACTAAATGAATATGAAGTAACGCTAATCCTAAAAGTTTCCTTGTGTCATTTGGTTTCTTAGCCAAGTTTTGAGCCGTTTTAATGCTGAAAAAGCTACGTCAGCTGAGGCTACACTAACAGGTAAGTAAGTAATATTTGAAGCAGAATGTTACAGTTTGGGAAGATATCTTCTCGCATAGTTTATATATGGCCATAATACTTTGTGCATTTTTTTTTCATTCATTGTATTGTTTGAGGTTTTGCATTCAAAATGTAATTTCAGATTTGAAAACAGCTTGGAATTAGAAGATTGACTAATAGTAATACCTACTTGTTATATTTTGCCACAAGCTACTGAGACATTTATTCATTGTTTCGTCATTATATTTAAGTAAGTTTCAGGTAATAAGATTGACAGATTAAAAACTGTTATTACCTCGTACTGAAACGAGAATTCAAATCTGAAATTATGTCGTCCAACAGAGGAATAAAAGGCTTATCCGATAATAATCTTCAGCTGACTCTACATATAATTGCTTTTTGTTTGTCGAGAAACTATTCTTGGTTTTTGCAAAATTATTTTAAGTTTTGAGCCCATTCAATATGTCTTTCCAATTTTATTAAACTCGGTATTAGGTTTTTTTGTTGTCAATATTTTACGATCGGCTATTAAGTACTGGCAGAAATTAAAACCAGAGATTGTTTTTGAAATAAATTGCTAAGTATCATTGATGAGAAAACGCTATTGATACATTTCAGCGAATTATAATTGACCTGTTAGCAACTGTTTAAAAATATTGGCTTTTACTGAAATATTATCCTCCATTCAAGCAGTAATTTATAACTGACATAAGATTCGTTTCAAAATAGAGGAAAGAATTGGCCTCTCTACCCAACGAGTACACAAAGACTACTTAATTTGGTCAGTTGTTTTTAACAGAAACTCGTTGTGACATTGGAAAAAGGTGAACTTCCTTATAATTCCAAAACAACTCTAACACCTTGCTGAACATTTGAAATTGAAAATTTAGCGAATGGGAAGGATTAATGAAAGCGCGATTTTTTTTCGTACGGCTTCTTTGTAAAGAGAAAACTGCAGGTTCAGTCCAACACGTTATTTTGGTTTTTTGTAAGGGCCTTATTTTGAGAAAAACTACTTTTTTTAATTCAGTTTATACCTTAGCAATAATTATATTTTTCCGGTCACCATAAAATATATATAAAACAGGAAACAAACAGAAAAAGTTGGGTAAAATAGGCTAGTAAATATATACATATACATATATCACTTATAAAGGTACAATTAATTAAGCTGTAGTGTGTAATGGAATGACACGAGTATTACCAATAACTATAAATTGCCTTAAAAAATAAATGTTACATAAGTAACTTAAACCCAACGTGAATTCCAGAAACCATAATTAAGAGAAAAAACCCGGCAAGAAAATTTCAAAAATTTCAAAATAGCTAAAACTTTTATTACGTAATTGGTCAGTATCGTAACAGACCTATTTACACCATATTTTCGTGCGCCGTCCCATAATTAATAGTGATCAAGATTAGAAAAAAGAATGAGACATTCGCAAAATTATAGAAAAAAACAAGACATGGCTCTTAAATCTCACCAAACAGCAAAAAGTGGGGGACGAGAAACTCAAGCCCGGCCGATTTTCTTTTTAAACCTAAAATTCCTATCCAAGGGCACACCGGCGCGCCGGCTTGCCAGTGGGAAAAAATCCCACCCAAGAACGCGCAGAGAGGCGCAAAAGGACCGACAAATTAAATGGAAAAAGAAAAGCACGAAAACCCACGGGTTTTTTATAAGGAGGGGCCACCCCTGTCGCAGTATCTTTGCACCTTCTTTGGGTGTTAAGTAACTGTCCTATAAGTTATTTTAAAAAGTTATTAATAATCCTCTGCGCCAAAAGGATTAATTAGAGGTGTATTTTTGAAAAAAATGCCTATCCGAAATATAACTAACACCTACAAAATGTTAACCTGAAAATGAAACTTAAATGTTAAATATTTTTAGATGAATACTCCGTGCACAACACTAAAGAAAAAATGTCTTTGATAGTAGATTGACTTTTATATCAATGTTTTAACATGACGGTTTTCTATTTTTATAGTTCCATTGGTACGTAAGACATGCTATACTGATATTGTTTCTACTTTCCTCATCTCTAAGGATTGTTAAATTTAGAGAGTTAATGGGATGTAATCAGTTGAAGTTGAATGTACTACAAATCCAATTCATGGTTGTGAAAATTGGTTTTATTTATTGATGTGATTTCTATAACTAAAGTTCATATTAGAAAAGAAAAAAATACTTGGAAATGTGATGCAGTTAGTCAACTTTAAATATAAAATAATCGTGAATAATTTGTACACAACTCTTTTAATAAATGCTTTAAAATAAAAGTGTCACATTTGCATAGAGATGTTCACCAAAATGCAGCATTTTTTATGTCTGCTGGCAATTTTACTTTTACCATTTTTCTAATTTCAGTTTAATAATAATAAATAATAATATTTATTTCACTCTTTGTTAGATATTCTACTGTAATAAAATATAATTATGTGTAACCAAATCATTTTAATTTGACTTAATTATTTATTTATTATTAATAAGAATGATGGGTTTCACACAAACCTTTTTGTCAGAAAATAAAAAATAAAAACTTTTTTGCTGAAACTTAAATTTTCACATCTCTATTACACGTATAAAGTAGCAGGAAATTCGCTTCCTGCGAGAAGACGTGGATATAACATTTACAAAATGGCAATATTTTATGGCTATTTTACCCTGCGCCGTCTGCGTCCCTCGGATAAAGGCTACAATACAATACAGAATTCAAGAGGATTCTAACAATATACCACATTTATTTCTTGTCAACAATATATCATCTCTACAGTAAAATTTAATAAATTGAAGTATATACATTTTTAGCTTTAGATACATAGTAATCATTTTAAAATGGTTAAGCATAAGTAGATATATATGTATAAATAGTCTACTTACCCTAAAATCCAATGGAACAATCATTAGATTGAGATGATATTGCTTTATTATATCAAAATAAAAATTGGCAAGATTTGAAAGCAGCTTTCGAAAGTGATCTAAAAAAAAATAAAAAACTGGAGGGACTATAATTTTTAACAATAAATTTTCAAAAAAAAAAATATACATACCCTTCTCATGGCTTTCATACATGGCCCTAAATATCGATGAAAATAATCAAATATCTCAAGCTGAAACCATAAAATATTTAGGTGTTACCATAGATAAGTACCTTAGATGGGATCATCACATACATAACGTTTCACAAACTTTGATAGGTTTACTTTATAAATTTAAATACCTAAAAAAATACTTGAAGAACCGAAAATTCATTTATTACGCTTTAGTCGAGTCTCGTCTTTCCTATGGAATCATTTCATGTGGAGGAGCTGTAAATGAATATCTAATCAAATTAATTATTATTCAAAAAAAAAATCTTAAAAAACCACTTACTATTGAATATACCTACTGCACCGACCGCCTGCCGTAATACCGCCTTAAACATTTAGTGTCTATAAAGTCATTAATTACCTGCTGATAGTAATACCGTAGTAGTAGCTTCCGTAACATAGCTGTACTTGATAAAACTGGTCACCGTTCTTGCATTATCATAATCTTTTGCTTGGTTCCTTGGTAGCTTCATTGTAATATAGGCTAGTATCTACGTTGCATTATAACATAACTGTTGTGTGTTTATTTATTTTTTTTATTCTTCCCTGAAGCAGTATTAAATAAAATAGAATAAGTAAAGTTGAATTTCTACCTTTTATTTAAAGCAAAGCTATAAGTAATAAATCTGTTTGTACACCGAGAACCATTTTTTCGGCAGGCAAAGTGAAGTTGTCCATTGCTACGCAACCGACAACCATACACACAGACCTCCTGGACATACCGTTTCTTCACTGAGTTATCCTGGATCTACCGTAATAAAAAGTGGGTGTTCATACCTTAAAACAGGAACTAGCGCTGCTGTACTAAAGGGTGCCAAAGTGACAAGATACCATTTTGTTATATCACAAGTTATATTTACAATAATTATTATAATATAAGATTCTGTAAATTGATTGGTGTTTACCAGCGGACGGCCCTGGCTTTGCGGGTTACCTTGGTTATTTTTTGCTTTTATTATCTAATATTAATTGTATTTTCTTGTCAAAACACTTATATGCAAATAAACATTTTTATTATTATTATATAAAACTTATTAATCTAAATCTAAGAATAAGAGAAAATAGAAAAAACCTAATATATTTTTTGTATGTATGGAAGTGGTAAAAAACCACCTCCCACCGCATGAAACAATCCTTATAAATAAGATAAGTAATAAATGCTTAACCAAAAATACAGCTATGAGTCGTATATACCTTCTATATTTTATTCTCGTACCTCGGAGTTACACCGAAGAAACTATAGAATACCCATTGCCCATATCCTTTGCACAAGGGAGCTATGTTGTACTATTAGACAAACCCCACTAATTTTTTGACTATCTTTATCACCTGGTTAATTAAGTTTGATTCACCTAAACTGAATTACTCTGTTTAACTGCATCCGGATGTTTCTATTAGTAGTAATATTAGTAATACCCTACCACATATTCTATTTGGCCATAATAATGAATAGTTTGAAATTAATGAAAAACATGACAAGAAATAATTGTTGCAGTGTTTTGCTGATGGGAATTTTCATTAAAGGGTTGTTGCATAAACAGAAGCACACAGGGGTTACATAGACAGGCAACTACCCACAGAGCCTAAACCAAGTTTCCGCTAACCACAGATATATCCTGCTAGCTTATGTTAATAAATAAATGGACTAAAAGTAAATATACAATCCCAAAGTTTAGAAATGAAGATTCTTGTTAACCAAACTCTGAAATCATTCAGGATTCAGAAATATTCATTACATGTGAAATATTAAATGATGTACAATGTATACATACAGTATATCCGCGATGGAATTTACAAGAGGTGAAATTGCTAAAATAATCAACTTTTCGAGAAAAAAGTTATTCTACATAAAAGTTTTTGCTTTCCTAAAAAATATGAATCACGTTGAGAAGCTTTATGTTTTTTTAAACAGGAAGCTCAAAAATTACGAAAACTTGAAATTCGCTTGAGTAAATTGACTTTATCTTTAATTTTGGATCAAAATGTTAAATAAAAAAGTTGTTTCAAATTATATAGCTAGTCAAAACCCAACGTTTCAGTTTCTTAACGTCAATCATATATTTTAGAAAAGCAAAATCTTTTGTGTAGAATAACTTTTTCTCGAAAAGCTGAATATTTCTGCCATTTTACCTCGTGTAAACCCCATCCGCGGACATACTGCATATTAATTAATTATTTATCACGTGACACTAAGCTCGGGTGGTTATTGAAAAAGAAAACCGGTTTTCTGATATAGAAGTACAAAAAAGGAACATTTTTTTTTTTATTTTATTAGAATGGAAATTGTAGGACAGTTGTTTTTTACTCTGGTTGAACCAAATGTAATGTTTTGTTTTTTAACGAAAATGTGACTTCTATTATACTTTATACTTAGTGCGAACTATTCGGCAATGGGATCTCGGAAATGGCAAGGAATGTGAAGTTGGTTAAACAAGGATAAAGTTGGACAATTTAATACTCGTTAAGACTGCAGCGAAGTAGGATATTTGCTATCGTCTCGGATCTATTGTAGTGAAACTAAAGGTTAATTTTTTATGTTTTTTATATTAACTGTACTAATGACAATAGGAACTTAATATAGGAACCAGGTGAGAGCTTACAATTACAACATTTGGAATTTTTTAAGGCCTAAGTACTAGTTTTGTGATAATCGATAGTCAATTTTTGATTTTCTTATCGGTGCATATTGAACATTTAAATCGTCAGATGAAGTAAAAACTGAATGAACCATTATTCTGTTTTACTTTTTTTTAAATAAATAAGGATGATATATAGATTGAAAGAGTTTAGATATCATTCCAGAGACGGATTTTAAAACTTAATATTAAGTCGGTTAGAAAGTTAAGTCTTCACTGTTTCCCACTTTCCTACTTTTATAATTTTTGTTTTTGTATTTAA